>JAPYZA010000322.1:0-42652 GCA_030522685.1 Eupelmus azureus
CGTCCCCTCGGCGCGCGTGTGTGTCGATGTTTGATTGATCTGCTCGATCGTCGAGTGGATGATTCAGAGTTTACGAGCTTGCGTGGAGACTGGCGGGCTAGATTTTGGAGTTTTGGATGGCTCGGAGTGATGTGGATGATTGTTCGAGTGATCGGATGGATTTTCTGGAAAATTGATTGGGTGAAGCGTTACTGTTGTGATTGGGGTGATGTCTCTCTCATCGCTCCCCAGTTGGGGTGGTGAGAAGCCGTGACGAAAGTTTAGAGTATATTGTCAAAATAGTGATCAAGTATTGGATTGTTTGGACTAATTTTGAGATTTTGCCTTGTTTACTAATTATATGAAATAAATATAAGATTTATACTTTAATTTATAAATACTAAAAATAAATACTATTTTAGTACGTGATTATCAGTGCCTGAAGTTCTAAATTGCCTGAAGTTCTAAATTAACTGTAAAACCTACAAAATTCAAAATAAACATTTTACATGTCGAAAAGCTTTTAATCTCTTAAAAATATGACGTACGAACGGAGGCGTAAACGCAAGCATGCTTTATTATTATAGAATAACATTTGAAAAGTAAAAACTACAAAAGTAATAAATTAATGACGTCAGCTCCCATCAAATTATTATCGTTTTATTTCCGGATTTTCGATTCTTCAGAATTAGACGTATTTGGAGCAATGAGATATTTGTTATTGATAAGTAATCAATAAATAAAAATTATAAAATACGAACAGTCTTTTCCGAATTTCATATTTTTTGTCTTAATTTATGTCAACGTAGACGTATTTGAATATTAAAAATAGACTTAAGAAAATCAAGAAAAACAAACAGGAACTGGTGCTTAAGTTTAGAAGTAAACTACTTACGAATTTTCAAAATATTTTCCTTAATTAACCTGTATTGAATGTTAGATAAGTAGTGTTTTTAAGCAAATAGTGAAGCACGTACGTCCGAGATAGGTTCCAGGAATTCAGAAAAATATTTGTCTTATAAGTATCGTTCAGCGCAAATTTAACTAACGAATTTCAAAATCAAGATGTATAAGAGCACTGCTAACATATATTATGTTAACATACATCATGAAAAAATAAATTCACTAAAAAAATAATTTTTTTTTTTGAGAATTTATGTGAATCGTGATCTACTTCTTTAACACGCTATAAATCAATAAAGAATAAAGAATTTTAATGTACCTACATATTAAAACTTTGATGACCTAATTCATTAATCAATATTTACGATCTTCAAAATTATTTTAATTGTCTAATAACACTTAATTGTAAAATTTTACAATTTATTTTAAAAACTTGTAAGCAAACTTTGTCTGCAACCAAGTTTATGTGTAAAAATTATTTATATGCATGTATTTATAGATTAAAGTAGTCTAAGACTTATTTTAAAATACACCGAGATCTAAATAATTATTGAGTTTAAAATTTTTACTCCCTTAAGGCAACCTAATAATAAGAAATCATCTCAATTTCAATGTTATTAAAACCGAATAAAAAATTGCTAATGGTAGTCTTAAATTCTCAACGCAAATTCAAACAATTTTCGGCAATAAAAGTCACTGTGAAATACTCCTTTAACAGGTTCAAAGCAACAAAAAGTACAAAAATAATTTAACGATTTTTCTTAAAATAAACGAAAAACCAAAGATCCCAAAGCACCGGTTTTTCACGTGCTCTTTAAAAAAGTGTAAAAAATTAAAAGCACGAATTATACGCTTACAATTTTAGAAAATCAGGCCTATTTTTACTCCGGCGACCTCCGTTCCACTGCTATCAGTCTTCATTTTCACTCTCGATCCAAAAAGCCAAGAGCCGCCGGCCGACTCTTAGCAAAACAAACCCGCAAGCCAGAGCCGTGAAAATGAATTTTTCCGACCTACATATCCGATAGCAGCCAATAACCCCAGAGCCCTGGATCCTCCATTACCCATCTCCGCGCTTTGATCTTCCCCCAAAATCAACAAACCGGCCGCATGCATCCGCGTTATTATATCCCCATCGATACACACTCTAGGCGGAAAAGCTCGTGCGAAAATTGCCGGGAGATGGAATCGCACGAACGAACGGCGAGGATCTTTACATAATGCATCCGCGTTTGGAATCCCGCCGTTTGAGAAAATCGACGTGCCGCTGCCAATTGGCAGAGCGCGAAGAGAGAGAGGATGGGAGGGTAAACGTACACGCCTTGACCGACGTCGCCGAATGTCAGAAATGAAAAAAATGCGAGCAGGCCGCGCACGGCGGAGCCATTCGTCATGGGCCTCGTTTCGGATCTGCAGTGGTGGATGTGTGGTGCCGGCTAAGTGTGTGTGAATAGAGCGAGTGTTTGATATGCTCGGGGTGGAATTTTCTGCTGAGTATGTAGGTGGCGGGGGGTTTTAGCGTTGAAGGAGAAGTGAGAGTATTGGTGAGGTGTAGTGTTTGTTTTATTGATGTTTGAAAATAGGTTGACTGTTTATTTTTTAAAGAAAACTGTAGTGTTGGTATCGTATTAGTAATAATCGGTTATTATAATTTTAGTTTAGTGTAGTAACAGAAAATTAATATTTGATTCATAAGGAAATGATTGTTATCATTAAAGTGTGTAAATGAACAATATGGTGAATCACGCGAGTCAAATCATCATTGATGATGTTCGCGATGAGCAGATAGGGCGAAATTCATAATAAAGCTAACAGTTAAATCATTGTTTAATAAACATTTGTCTTTATTGTCTGATTGATGTTCACTCGAAAAAAAATACTATTTTTTCTGCAATTTTTTTCTTTCATAAGGATTATCTTATTCCAAGCCAAAGAAAGAACAATAAAGCATAAGACATCAATATATTTTACTCCAAATACTAAGTTTATTTTACGCCGCGCAAAATAGATGCAAACTTTGTGTTATTTCATGGCCTTGGTTTAATTTTCTCTGAAAGTATAGAATCACTATTCTTTGAAACACGTTGTGTAACAGATGAACAAATTTTTGCATTCAAACAGATTTTAGGAAGTGATAATGCAATCTCTTTATAGTAGTTTGAGTACAGCGGAAATATTTTATGCTACCATAAATGGTATAAAATTTCTTTGTTGTATTAAAACAAATAATTTTTTTTAAATCTACCGAAAGATTAGTAATTAATGATCAAAAGGATAAAATTTAACTATATTTTATTTTATTTTTGAGTTACATTTTTAATATTGTACCAACATTAAAATGAGTGTCTGTACATTTAACAAATGTTGCATTAGTAATTCACCTTTACTGGTGTGTATTAGATAAGAAATTAAATTTAATTATTATATACAGTACTAAACCACATTATTTTTGAACAGTTAAATGGTAAACAAAATAATATAATAGGAAAGAGAAACTGACTGAATAGATAAAAAAGAATAAATGAAACAAGTTTTACAATGTAAGAAAAAAAAAGTACAATAAACATCTTTAAAACTGTTACAATAATGTTGATTTTTATATAAACAATGTAATTATAATGTTTGTTATTATTTGTTTTTAGTTTTAAGTTTTAGCTTATGCTCATTTTGTGCCAGGCCCACAAACAGGTAATATTATTAACCTCTGTTGGAATTTTCTGTATGAGTTATTTTTTATTGTATATTTAGTTAATAAATAGATAAATAGTAAATCAGATAAGTTTATGATTTATCTTACCTGATGCAAAGCGGTAAGCCCATCAACATTTCCAGTATTGATATCTGCTCCTTTCTGGAGTAGCCTAATAACTTCATCCTTGTCACCAGCCGCACATGCAGCAAGAAAGACACAGTCAGCTGAAAACTTGATCTTCCTGGATACACTTCTGGGATGCGTTGGCTCCCTGTTAGTCTCCGACTGCTCCCATCTCTTCAGCTGCTCAGCCCTCTTGAATAGAGCCGAGCTGGATCTGTTTTCTAACGACATTGCACTCACTGTATCTCTTCGTAACAATCAACGAACAAACTACTCCAGAGAAATGCAGCTTTCAAAAGGATCTCTTGGGAACCACCTTGAATGATCTCCTCTCTGGCTTGACCACCACCGAAGCCTACAATTGATTTTATTTTAATTATCATTCTGTTTTTTATAAAGTTAATTTAATTTAATAAAAATAGTAAATTTAAACTACATAATGAGTCAGAAATTTTGAAGAAAAAGTTATAAAGTCTATTTATATGTTTTCATTTTTCTGTCTTCCAAAAAGAACAACCATGAATACAAAACAAAGTTGTTGAGTTCGTAGTATTCAAATTTAAGTTTAAATTTAAAAACCTAAATTATTACTTATATTATATTTTTAATTGAAAAGCAATTGATATTTATTAATGGTTATTGAGCTGATAGAGAATACAATTTATGATTTTAAGAAATTAAAAATAATTTATTTAGCAGAAATTAAAATTTTTAATGTAATTTATTTGCGACTAAAAGGTTTATAAGGTATAGATGGCTGTTTGTTTCACTAAAGGTAATAAAATACTTTTTCAGATACAAACTTGGATGCATTTCAAGGAAAACCTAGAAGATGAACTATACAATTTGGTATCAGTCTGCAGTGATAATTTAATAATAAAATAAAGAAAAATTAAAAAGCATTTAAAATATTTTATGTCTTAAAGATTTTAATTAAAAAATCTATACAATTTTAATATATTGAAACAGATATATTGCAATTATTTCTGTAGTTCTAAATATGTATATTACTAAATAAGGTAAACATACAGTCAGACTTTCTGTAATCACAATATTATTGAGTAAATTTACTACGATTTACTTCTGGATGAAATCTGTATGCCTTGCGGCAAAGGAATATGTTGGGAATCAAGTGAATCTGGCCCACAGCCAATTTGTAAAAATCATAGGTTTTTTATAGTTCTTTAGGTTCTGAATTTAATAGCTATTGTTGGAAAATTTGAAACACGTTTGAGACTTTGGAATAGGTTCAGAATCAATGGAATATTCTAATCAATGAATTGATTATTAGAACAAGTACAACAATACATACATTTCCATGAACTCTTTTTCTAAGAGTTGTTTGAAAAGATGCAGCTCTTAATAAATTTGAATGATAGTACTATTTTAGTAGATTGTGAAATTCTTGAACAAATAAAAAGCTATTTCTTTAAATTGTCTTTGTTATATTCTTGAATATTTTTGAATTTTGATATTTAATTTTAGAACCTACTACATTACAAAGATACAACTTTTTGTACATGGTACCCTATTTAACGTTGTATTAATAAACATCTCGATCTATTTAAACCACAGAGCAAACTAAAGGAACGAAAGTAAAAAGTATAATGCACCATCTACTTTAGCACAAGTTCTTTTATCACTGCACACTGACACATTTCCACACATGGAAGGCACGATCCTCCATTGCTATCAAAAAGCAGCTCCGATCATCAGAAAATGAACTTGATTGTCGGTAACTACTCGTTTCTTTGTAAAAAAACTAATAGAAGCACACGAAAATCGACATCAGAGAGAAAGAAAAAGGCCAAGTAGTACGCAAGCACGAAGAGCAAGCAAATGCCCCAGCACACGCCTACACAATCCTCGGCTCTTGGCAATGCTGCACACTGGCTCGGTGGGCCGCACTCCACAGGCTCCAGGCCCAGGTACCTATCCCCTCAACTCGTAGCACAGTACAGGAGAAACACAGAGCTGTCTGGCACAAACCTTAAGAGGGAGGAGGCTCGACCTGGCGGCCCTGCTCCGCCGGCTGAGCGATCCTCTTCGGCTGGCCTGGCTGCTTCTGCTTCTGTAGCTGAGCCTCCTTGCCGCCGCCTGCCCCCATATATACCGATTTTCCAGGCTCGGGGCTCTCGTCGTATCAGTCAGACGGCACACGCGCACTCCAAAATCCTCAGCAAGCCTCCAAGTGTGCTGCTCTCGGCTCTCGCGCGCGCACGGCCTCGTCGGCGAAGGCTTCCTCGTCGCCTGGGCTGTACGCACACACAGAGAGAGAGAGAGAGTCACTCGTTATTCTCTCTCTCTCGCGCGCGCGCGCTCACGAAGGAAACACGTATACACAGCGGCACGCAGCGAGAGAGATAGACAGAGCGAGAGAGAAGAAGAAGAAGAGCGAGAGAGAGAGCAGACAGACAGGAATATTATAATAGGGGAGCGGTCGTCGTCGGCGCGCTCCGCTCTCTCCTCGGGCCTAGGCTCTCCCTCTCCGGCGACGGCGACGATCTTCTCTCTCTCACGACGAGAGCGCGACACACGGCTAGATTCGCGTGCGCTGCTGCCCTGCTGCTCTGCGCTGCTCTGCTGCTTCGCTCGCTCGGCTCTCTGGCTGCTCCTATACTCGAGCGCTCGCGCCCGCGCGCGCCTGGCTATTCTTGGCCCTCCCTGTGTGCGTGCGCGCGCCAGCCTGAGACGTACTCACACTCGCGCGTCTTCCCTCTCGCTCTGTGTAACGTATATATACACACACGCACGGTGTATCGTTAATTTAGCTCTCTTTCTCCCGCGCACTGTGAGAGCGTGTGTGTGTGAGCTGTCTCTCTGTGTATGCGTACGACTCTTTTTTCTCGCGGAGCGAGAGGAGGCTTTGTTGTAACCGCCGACGGCTCGGAGCAGCTGTCCGCTGCTCGGCGCCCGCCGCGGCGCTCGATTATCGTCGGCTGCCCGCGCGCCGAGGATTATATTATCGCCTCCGACTCGCCATGTATTTTCGCGCCAGTCAGGACACAGCCATGTAGGTGTGTTACGCTACTTGTGTATACAGCGCGCGCTGCTGGTTTTCCCTGTTTTTGCCGGAGATATCGTTGAGTACATAGGCAGCAGCGAGTAGAGGATGTATATAGGGGGGTTTTTTTGGACTGCGCTCGCGCGTTTTCGCGATGAGTCCGAGCGCGACTCCTATATCTCTCGCTCTCGCGCTGTCCGTGTGTAGTGTGTATAATTACACACTCGATGTGTGCCCTCCTCTCGCTCGCTGCGCTTTTTTTAATTCACTCCCAGTGGATGTATAGCTGGCTGTGTGTGCGCTGGGCTCTCGGGGCGAGTTCGCATCGCAGCAGACGGGGATATGTGTACCGTTTCGGAGCAGAGAGCCGCTTCCGTTGCTCCGATTTCGTATTGCGTTGGTTTGCGTATGTGTTGCGGGCGCCTGGATGCAGCAGACGATGCGCGTGTGTAGTTTGAAAATCGGTTGGGATGTTGAGGAATTTTTTTTAATTTGATGGAATGCTGAGGTCGTTGTGGATGGTTTGACACGGTTCGTTAGTGTTGTGGTGTACACAGTTGTACACGTGGGTTGGTTTATGCATTGTTCGATAGCTAATATTTTTTTTGTTGGCGCGTCATTGGTTTGATATTGTTGAAAGTATTTGGTAGTTCCAAATAAAAAACGGTATCTTTTATGATTATATAGAGGTGATATGGCTTTTTTTATGTGGAGCCGTTGGAGCTGTTCTTTTATTTATTTTTTTCATAAGACACACTATATATTTAAAGTTTAGTCTAGTAATGGTAAGACCGTTTTAATAATCAAATTAAGAACTAGATTAGTTAAAAGTTACTAGATACAGTATTATTACAAAATTATATGCATTGAAAAAAAAATAAAAGTTTTTTTAAATAGTAAATATTCCAGTATTTTTAAGAATGTCACTATTCTAACAAATGTCGATCAAAATATGAAAAAAAAAAAAAAATTACTTTGCATCCTTCAATTTTTTGTTTTTCAAATTTCTTGACGTAGGTAGGTTCCTAAATCTATTTCAAACGGTCAGCAGGTAAACAAAACATTTGACTTGACCTTACACTGCTATTTATCATCTGAAGTAAAAAATATTGGATACGCAGTTAGCGGTTAAATGTTTTGTAACCGACGTTTATAATATAAGCGCGTAAGCATTATTTATATTTATTTATTTTTTTTTAAATAGGAAATCAAAACTTATATAGCGGTAACTATGGAGTTATGGAACTGTATAGTTATAATTTTTCCAATTTTGATTTTAATTCCAGGATTATAATAGTATATAAAAGCATCCTTTCAACTTATTTTTTACTTCGTTTTGCAAAAATGCTTTTCTAACTAAACGTAAGCACAAACCTTTCTCAAACGAACTACCAGCAAGCAACAAGCGCAAAAAATCTAATCTTCATCCTTCCCCATTATCCAACTTCCACCTTCACCACGAGCCTCCAACCCCCAAACCATACCCCAGAAAAAGATCTCAAACCATCGCCGCAAAAAGCAAAAACTCGCGCCGCTCAGCAACGCCACTTCCGCCCCGTCCAAATCGCGCGCACAGCAGCCAGCCTAAAGTCCGACCCGCAACAGCAGCGCTCGCTCGTGCTACCAGCGCACCAGCTCCATATCCGCGTATATCTACACAGCTTACGGCCGCGTCCAATCGCGTGCTCCGAAACGCAGAGAGAGAGAGCTGAGAGCGCCGGCAGAGAGACACGACGACGTCGTCGTCGTCTTCGCCGAGAGGATCGCTGAAAGCAACACTACCCCGTCGGCGGAGTTTAGCGCGCTGGCCAAAATAGAGTCGCATATTACAGTCGCCAGAGAGAGAGAGGGAGGGATATAGGAGAGCGCGTTGTGTGTGTGTATATACGCTCGGACGCCACAGAGAGACAGCCGCGAGGGATAAGGATATAAGAGCCGTGGTGGTCGAGGAGCTGCCTCTCGGGGAGCGTCGGATGCTTCGCGGAAGAGATAGTTGAGGAGCTGCATAGCTTATCATCTTCGCTGGAAAAAAACAGCAGCTCGTGCGATGCAATAGCTATATACTGGTGATATACGCAGGGAGAAACTAGCAGCGAGGGAGAGAGAGAGAGAGAAAGAGAGCGGCGCCACGCGCGCGCTATAAGTACACAAGCAGAGCGCGCACAAGTGTGACCTGTAGGTGTGCGCACTCCGAAAAAGCGAGTGTGTGTATAGGTAGACACAGAGCAGCGTCGAGCCGAGCGCCATGACGTCGTCGTCGTCCTCCTCTTAGAGCAGAAAAGCGAGGAAGACAGAGCGAGAGCGCGAGAGAGAGAGAGAGGGAGAGAGAAAAATAGAGAGCGCGAGTGTGAGAAGTGCGCGGAAGCCGTCCCCGATGTTGGTCTCAGGACAGCTCGCAGCCGGCAGATGTGAGGAAGCAGCAGCAGACGTAGCGCAACTACATGCACTTGAAAGAGGGAGCCTCGAGGACAAAGCAAAGAGCAGCAGCAGCAGTAGCGGCAGAAGCACCAGCGGCGGCAGTAGCAGCGGCATCGTTGGGCTACAGTTTCAGGGCTGTAGTAGGAGCAGAGCTAGGCGGCGAAGCGGAGGCGGAGGAGGAGGCGGAGGCGGCGACGGCACCGAGGACGGCACCCGGACACCGGAGAAAGCTTCAAACCTGTTTGAAGCTTTCGAGGTCGGATTCATGGAACTATGAACCTGGACTCGTTGTCTTTTACTTTGTCACAAATCAGTTACTTGGTCGCCAATTTGTGTAAGAAAAACTTTCGGGACAGCTGCCAGGAGATATCGGTTGTAAGTATATCAACACAGACACGCACGGCTACCTGTCCTCCTCTCTGTGTGTGCATATACGTGTGGCTCGCTGATTACGTTTCGATATGTGTGTGACGCGAACGCGCGCTCAGAGAGAAAGAGAGAGAGAGACGGACACTTTTTCTTTTCTTTTTGCACCTTTTGCGCGGCCGCAGCGGTTAGCAGGCTCGCTCCCGCTCGCTGCGGGTATATATCTGCGCGAAACGTGCCTCGTTCTGCGCTTCCTCTTCCGCTTTTTTCTCGCCACCTTTCTCTCATTGGGTTATATGCTTTCTTTCAGAATACTCTTCAGATGTGAGGAATTGCTCGTTTCGCGAATTTTTCTTTTCTTGGAATAGTGAGCATTGGGGAAAACCAGATTTTTGCTTTCGAGTCCATTTTGAGGTTGAGAAAGTTATTGTTGATGGGCACGAGTACACTGTGCGAATGCTCTGCTTAACGATACGAATGAATTCTTGAAAAGTTTAATTGGATTAAATTTACAGATGATGGATAATATCTTTATCGTTTACGAATGCTTCTTATTTTAATTGAATCTCTTGCTTTTTTAAGAAACAATTTTATACATTAATTGCAAATACAATGATCTCGGCAAATACAAGAAAATTAAATCTGCCGATATTTAATTTTTAGTTTTATTTTGACGAGAAAAAAAGAGAAACAAAAAATTGTAGATTGCTAAATATTTATATTATAATTAAATCAAGTTTTTGAATGTTTTAATTTAAACTTTCTATTATGTTAATAGAATATCTTAATCTTTCTAGAATCTACCTATATTCTCAATAACTTAGGTTAGTTCGTACTCAATGCTACTTGTAAAAGTATTTTTATATAATTTTTATTTATTTTCTTAAGACTCAACAAATCAAAATTTAAATATTACACTTTTGTTAATTAAGATTATTCAAATATGATATAATATATGTATACGTATTATTGTATATTACAAGATTATAGAATTATAAAATTTACTCCAAAATTTAGTATTGTTCCAAAATAACTTAAAAATTACTTATCTTTTTGACTGATTTTGGATTTTAATATAAAAAAGGATTTAAAATTAACATTTATAATATCTAAATTAATTTAAAAAAATAAATTCTCTTAATTGTTTTAATTCATTGTCTGTTGCTATGTGATCAAAACACTTGTATAAATAATTTGATTAATTTTATCTTTATAATTTTAAAAATAACTTTTGTTATAAATTCTACTTTTTAAGATATATTATATCATAAAAACAGTTCACATCTAAATATATAAATTTGAAAGAAAAATTATTTTCTTTAATCATTTGAAAATAACTTTCTTCCTTAGTTCTAGGTAAAAGTTTTTCAATATAGGATTATAAATTCAAGATAGGTAATATAAAAATAGATTATAATATTAAAATTAACTAATATGTAATTAAAAATTTTCAAATGTATTTTAATTTTTATTACAAAAATTTTAATTTAAACAACAAAGATGATTTTTATCAAAATAGCAAAGAAAATTAAATGCAATGATTGAATGAGCTGTTATATTAAATCCCCCTATGTATAAAATATAAACCACATATAATTGAATATAAATTTTTTATTAATACAGCTAGTGCGGTGGAAAGGTCTGGAGGCAGACCGGCACTTGTTACGCTGTTTGTTCTCGCATGTTGACTTTTCAACTGGAGAACCACCAGAACCAAACTCTAAAGATTATTATCAAGCACAGTTATTGAAGCAAGAGTGTAACATCCTTTTGAGCAAACCATCACTTACTTCCAATCTCTGTTTTGCCATCGACTATCCTTTCCATCGAAAAAATGTAAGTTGTTGTTATTGTTTTTTAATTAAAAAATCTTTAAAGAATAAATGTAGCTATTTTAAAATTAAATAATTTTCACAATTGTACTAAAGTAATTGTTTCCTTTTCAGCGAATATTTCCAGCACCAAAGTTTTTTCAACACATTCGTAAAATACTTGGTCTATCACTGGTTCAAGAAGTTGTGTTTGCTATAGCTTTGTACCATTCGCAGAATTCTGACGTATCAGCTCGTGCTCTTGAACATATACAAAAGCAACTGCCTGAGCTGATTAAGAATTACGTAAATACAGAGAACAATAAAAAACAAAGTGAGGAAGGACTCCACGATACCTCACCAGAAATCTTACATCTTATTTTAAATTTCGTATTCGAGGAGACAGCCAAGGTTGAGCTCTCCTCAGAGACAAAAGAAAAATTTCTAAAAAGCCTGAGACGTGACTTTCCCCGTGTACTGGTACCAGTGGTGTTTGCGCCACTTCTGTATCCAGGTGACGGGGAAGCTTCGCAAAAATCTATCGAATTAAACATGGCTGCCAATCAAATGGTGAGTTAAAGATATACATTTTTTTCACCTCTTTAATTAAGTTTTAAATGCTCGTAATTTGGTTTTTCGTACGTTTTTATCTGCTAAACACATAATTAACATACTTTCTGAAACAGTGTAAATTACTTAACGCACTGTTTCAAATTTGAGATAAATCAAAAGCTTTGCTCACTTAAAATTCGCACGAAAACACTCATTTAGCACTTTCAGTTTAAAAAAATAGTATAAGGAAAACGTAAAAAAACTTCTTCAAATCCTAAATTCATTAGTTATCGTGATTTGACATTCTCAAACTTCTTTTCGAAATCATAAACACTCGTTATTGTTTAATTCTAAATAATAAAATACGCTATTTTAAATTTTAAGCTTCTAAATTTATATTCATTAAATAAAAAAACATTCTAATGATCGGACCCTCCCCCCTCCGTCCCACATGCGGGTATCTACCGCCATCATTACGTTCACACAACAAACTTCGCCCGTGCGTCAAACCCCTACTTAACGCACTAGTTGCATAATATGCTATTTTAATTTACTTGTTATTCATATTATAATTCAAATCGAATTTATTTGCTAAACTGTATTAGGCATAATTTATGTTTAAAATTAATTGTAGTTATGTAAAAAAAAATAAGTTTTTATTTATTAAAATTTTTTAAATACTTTTATTTCCCCTGAAAAGTTTTTAAAATAATATTTAAAATTAATATTTAATTAACTAAAAGTAAATTAAATTTTTTATAAATTAAAACGTTTTAAATGCAAAGAACAAAAATAAAATACCTAGTACATTTCGATACTGGTGCGCAAAATTGTTTTTATCCTCACACAGAAGTTTGTAATTGAGCGAAGCGACGAGGAAATTTGGGAGGTTGAAATAATTTCCTCACTTATGTATTGAATCGTATTTTTTTTATATGACGTGCACAAAAGGAGATTGAGCATCCTGTTACTTATTTGAACGTGTGTAAAATCAAGTATTACGCACGATGTAAAAAAAGTAATTCAAAAGATCCGCTGTGAATGAAACTCGCTTTCTGCATGTTATATAAAAAAATACGGTTCGATACCTGTGCGTGATTTCAACCTCGCGCGGCTTTTTCACCCTCGCATCGCTCAGGTGCAAACGTCCCTGAAGGCTAAGATAACTTTCTCATACTAGTATAGAAATATATTATATCTTAACACGCATAATAAAGTGGTAGAAAATATTGCTAAAAATTTTTATTTTATTTTATTTAATTTATTAGTATATAATGATAACGCAAATAATAATCGTAGTTATCTACTTTATTTATTTGAAAAACTTAAAGATAAATCTATTGTTTCTGATTACTGTTGAGGAAAGTGATGTTTGTATACATAAACATTGAGGTAATCAATTGTACTTCTTTGAATCGTAAATGTTACGTTGTATTTATTTGTATATTCTATTATAGAAAAAATCAATTTTCACGTAGGAAATTGATACTATCTTGAAAATAAAAAATTATACAATGTTGAAACAGATACTATAATGGTACACTATTTTTATAGTGGAACTATTTTGATCTTTTTAAAAAATATATGATTGTTGATACCGGTCTTTTAGAGAATAATATTCCAAAAAAATTTTAAACATGCACACATTTACTTTGTTAAAAAAAAGAAATTACTATTTTACGGTATTTTTGATGATGTTCATATATTACCCAAAAAATAAACTGCATACAAAATCAATTATTTCAATATGGGCATTAACGCGCGCTAAAATATAAATATGAAAATTCGAAAATTTTTGGCGGTTATTTACGTTCAAAGTTGGAAGAAATAAAAGTCAAAAATATTGTCAATTAAACTTCACTCTTTCCTCTATTTTACAAAAAAAATTAATTAAAAACTTATTTATTTGCCACAATCGAACATTTCATGAATGGTTTAACTATCATTTCAGGATAACTCGAATAACTTAGTAGAGCTGATTATGGAATTGGGTTATGGCTTTACGAGTAGCGTGGAAGAATGTCGCTCGAGTTTGGCGAGCCTCGGAGCTCGGGAGATGTCGGCCCGATATGTGGCCAAAGTTCTGGCTTACATGGCGCGCACCTGCAGCGGCCTAGAAGACGCTGGCGGTCTTCACTCATTCTGGGAGAATTCGCCGGCCAATCAGGATAACAAAGAGAAATCGGCCGACGCCCCCACCACCTGGAACGTCGAGGTTTTTGTTCAGGCTGTCAAAGAAGTGGTGAGTAATATGATTATATTTCTAATACTTAAAAAAATGTAATTATTATAACATGCAAATTTTTTTATTCTAAACATTTGTTTTTGTTTTTTCAATAATTTTTATGATTGCAATGAGCACATTAAATATGATTTATATAAAAAGCTTTTAATAAGTTATTAAATTACAATTTGCATTTCAATTATTACAGAACTCATCACTATCATGGAACGAAGTAACAGCCAAACTCGACCATGCAGAGTTTATGGTCAAAGATCGGCAGGGTCTCAACCTGCTTATCAGCGGTCTGAGGCTCGGCCTCCAAAACCAAGGATATCCACTGGACGTGTTCCCGGTCGAGTTGTTCTACCGGCATTGGGAGAGCGTCAAAGGACAATTTTCACTCATTCAACAGATTCTCAAAAATCCAGATATATTCTGCTTCGCTGATTACGCTTACCACTCGGTGACAGTGGATGTATTAAAAGCCGCTCCCGAGGCTGACACAAAGGAGGCGCAAACCTGGCGATCGCTTAACGTTGTAGAACTACTACTTTTCATGGCAGAAAGGGGTCTACACGCCCCTGTCCAGGAAATATTTAAGTGGCCAATACAACACTGTCCAGATGTACTTGTACTTGCGTTGCTACAGATCAATCCGCCCATTACCATACTTAGGTGAGTGGATAAGTTAAAAAAGTTGCTTAAATCGACTCCAAATTATTAATTCCCAAATAATTCGAAAATATTTTAGTCGTGTTATTGTTCTTTGAATAATATTAATAAATATAAAGCAAACATTTTTTTAATGATAATATTTTTTTTTGTTTAAAACAGGCAAGAGTTGTTAAGTGCCCTAATGCCGATATTTCTCGGTAACCATCCGAACAGCGCAGTTATATTACACCACGCTTGGCACACTAACCATGTAAAAATCAAGTCTATTATAATGCACTCAATGGCCGAGTGGTACATTCGTGGCGACCATGATCAAACCCGACTTTCACGGATTCTCGATGTGGCACAGGATCTTAAAGCACTATCGGCTTTACTGAATGCACAGTCCTTCCCTTTTGTGATCGACCTTGCCTGTCTAGCTTCTAGACGAGAGTACCTCAAACTCGAGAAATGGCTTACTGATAAAATCAGAGATCACGGCGAAGCTTTTGTAGCCGCCTGTGTCAAATTCTTGCAAAGAAGATGTCCTCAGGTCATGGGGCCGGCGATTAAAGAAGATCCTACGATGCCTAAAGCCAGTCAACTACCTCAAGAGACAATCAACACGATTCTTCACTGTCTGCAAGTTTGTGTTGGGTGAGTCTTATATTGAACTTATATTGAACAAACTAACTTTTAAAAATAATGTTTGTTAAAAAAGTAAAAAAATAAAAATACGAAAAAAGGAATGTATCAAAAAATAAATTAATAGTACATTAAGATACAAGTTGCATAAGTAGTACTTTATGATACAGTCTGTGCTTTAGCGTATATTTACGTCGTCCAATAAAGTACAACTTTTGATACGAGTATCGTACAATGTTTTATATCACTGACTGCTATAAATTTACTGTCACGTCTATCCACACCGTAACTGTGGATTTATGCCATGCAGTACTACAATACAATTTAATATAAATATTTACATTTTTTTTTAATAAAAATAATAATTTAACGAAATGATTTTAATGGTCATATTATTTTTTAAGTTTGAAATCTTAATATTTTGTCAGCTCAACATGTCTTTTAACCAAATATTTTGAACTAATTTCACAAATAAAAATTTGCCGTGCCTAGTGTATTTATATCTATATCTAATCTGCAGTACTGATAATTCGAATTTATTGACAATAAATTTCTTTCATTTTTTTCTTAAAGGAGTGTTTCACAAGAATGCGCTGACGCTATCTTGTCTATGGTACAAAATTGTAGTTTAATGTTGAGCAAAGGAACACTTGGTAGATTACCACCACCTGTTTTGAGACACCGAGCAGCACTTGAAAACTTTAATCCAGCCTTAAGTGGACAGGTAATAATTAATTATATATTCGATATTCATTTCCTTATTTTCAGTAAGTATAATAAAAAATATAGCATTCTTTTGAGAATTTTTAGAAGTACTTTATATTATTTTTATACTAAAACAATTCATTTTTGGGGGGTCGGGATTTAATATACATTATTCGCCTCACAAAATGCATATAAATATTATCTTATGTTTCGAATTGATTATTATTAAACTATTGATCAAAGGTCGTATCACTGTAGTAGTTTTCTAGTCCTAAAGATTAAAATTACTTTTCAAAAATAGTATATTACGCCCCTAGAGAGCAAAAAATATTATCACTTAACTACTTATATGTTACCACCCGCGCCTTCAGCAAACACGTTTATTAGGCTGAACCTCTTTTGTTTTGAGGTAGATTCATTATTTTTTCATATCACCGTGCGCATAGTTTAATTTCACGCTCCTTTAAATAAAAAGCTAAATCTTAATTTGTGCACCTCTTAACCAAGGCCCTTTTCATTTCGTTTCACTACGGCATAAACGTTTGTGCGGGGCTAAAATCTCTTGTTTTTATCGAAATGTCCTGTTTCGTCAGTAGTGTGTCGAAATTACTATTTTTAATTCTCCAAGCCAGTCGCGTAAATAGCAATTTTGGCGCACTGTAACAAAAATAAATTTTTACTCTTGTGTATAAACTAATTCTGAGTCCGTGCTTCTGAGAATTAAATTTCTATATTTATTTATTTGCAGCTCTTTTCAACGAAACAAGTTGACACCCTAACAAATCTCAACTCAAGTCTTGCATCGATGAGCTTAAGTTCGAGTCTGGGTCCACCTAACAACTCGGCTTTCAACTTGCCGGGTACCCTAGGTCCTTTAGTTTCGGCTCCCGGCTCGCCTTCTCGTCTAATGGGTCCATCACCGTCACAATTTCACGTGCTACCTCTGTCATCGCAGCTGCATTCAGGTCCTGTAGGGACGCAGGGCTCATCGGTTATTCCCGGAGGGTCAGCTATTGGCGGCTTGAATAGATTGGGACCGCCTACAGGAATGGAGAAGTCTCGCATGCCGGAAACTTCGAACTTGTTTCCGGACATGAGCCAAAACGTGTCAAAAGAGATCGAGGATGAGGCTAATGGCTACTTTCAACGTATCTACAATCACCCGCCACATCCGACTCTTTCTATCGACGAAGTGTTGGATATGTTGAAAAAGTTTCAAGACTCAAACATCAAAAGAGAGCGTGATGTCTTCCATTGCATGCTGCGTAACCTTTTTGAAGAATATAGATTTTTCCCACAGGTAAGAAAAGTAACTCTTAGAACGTTATCTTATATTTCCTTTGTATTTTAACTCAGATTTGTCAAATGTTTGAATCAAAAAAACTTAATATTTTTATAAAGAAATAACTACAAAATTAAATGTAGCGATCAGTTAAATTAAAACAACTGTTTTCTTCTAAAAATCGACATTACAGAAATATTTTTTTCTTTTGTGTAGTACCCAGATAAAGAGCTGCACATTACCGCACAATTATTTGGCGGTATAATAGAGCGAGGACTTGTTAATTCATACATGACCCTAGGTCTGGCATTGCGCTTTGTCCTGGAAGCTTTGCGCAAACCTGATGGAAATAAAATGTATTACTTTGGTATCGCCGCCTTGGACCGATTTAAGTCAAGACTTAAGGATTACACTACTTACTGTGAACACGTGCGCAGCATTCAACATTTCAGCGAATTTCCACCTCATTTAATAGAATACGTTGAGTATGGATTACAGGGTCAAGAGCCACCTACGCGTCCTCAGGGTCAAGTGTTGCCTAAATCTTTGACCGCAATGCTTGCACCCACCACGACGCCATTCAAGACCGTTACTACAACCACGATTACAACTACTACGACGCAAGCGAAACCATCTACAACGCCGACGACTTCGTTATCAGCGAGACCATCCATCGCCAATGCAACGAACATTGACACTTTACTAGTGGCTACCGATAAAGAGGAAAAAATTACTTCTCCACCTGAGGCTCTTCAAGATAAGACCGCATTTATTTTCAACAATTTGAGTCAGTTAAATCTGCAGCAAAAGTGTGATGAGATCAGAGATATCGTCACTGAAGAATACTGGCCATGGATGGCCCAATACCTCGTCATGAAGAGAGCGAGTATCGAACTTAATTTTCACGCATTGTACTCTAACTTTTTAGACTGTTTAAAGGTACCAGATGTAAACAGAATGGTTACAAGAGAAACTTTTAGAAATATCAAAGTACTATTGCGCAGTGACAAAGGCATAGCCAATTTCTCAGATCGCTCTTTGTTGAAAAATCTTGGCCACTGGCTCGGTATGCTCACTCTCGGTAGAAATAAGCCTATTTTACAAGTTGATATTGATTTGAAGAGTCTCCTTGTTGAGGCTTACTGTAAGGGTCAACAAGAGTTATTGTACGTTGTGCCATTCGTCGCCAAAGTTCTCGAAAGCTGCGCTAAAAGTCGAGTTTTCCGACCACCCAATCCTTGGACAATGGCGATCATGAATGTTTTAGCAGAACTTCATCAAGAACCGGAATTGAAATTGAATCTTAAATTCGAAATTGAAGTGCTATGCAAAAACTTAAGTATCGATGTGTCAGAATTAAAACCTGCAGTTTATTTAAAAGATCCTGAAAAGATCGTCAGTATTGAGTATCAGCTATCGCAACCAAGTAAGAAACCAGATCAGACGGCTAATAATGCTACCAATCTGCAACAACAGCAACAGCAACAAGGACAGGTAAGAAAAGTAAATATTTTGCATATTCCTAATTTGTTCCGTATTTCGCATAGAATTACAGTCAAATGTCAAAATCTAAATTTTTACTCAAAATTTTTCACAATCTAATACATAAATAATTATAGTCTCAGGCACAGATGGAAGATCTGATTGGACCTCCACCTGCTGTAGTGCAACAACAACAACAACAACAACAGCAGCAACAACAACAACAACAGCAACAGCAGCAGCAACAGCAGCAGCAACAACAGCAGCAGGCAGCACCAGTGGCCAATACAACACCATCTTTGCCAACTGGACCGCCTGAACCTCGTTTCAATTACATGGATATATCTGTCAGCAACATCGCTAATATTGCTCAACATATCACCATCAATAACAATTTGCCACTATTCCAGGTAAAATGTTGAAAATATTTAGATTGATTATATTTAATAATAAACGTTACTTTACCGTAATATAAAATCTTTTTTTTGGACAATAATTTTTTTATAACTAAAAATATCATCTTTCTAGACACATCCGCATCTCAAGCCATTTGTTCGGCAAGCAGTTGAGCGTGCCATTCAAGAATGGATTCACCCGGTCGTCGATCGTTCCATCAAAATTGCTCTAACTACCACCGAGCAAACCGTAAAGAAAGATTTCGCTTTAGATCCCGATGAAACAAAAATGCGCTCGGCTGCGCGTCATATGGTTCGCAATCTCACTGCAGGTATGGCCATGATTACCTGTCGCGATCAGATACTCGCTTCAATTAGTGCAAACCTAAAGAACGCCTTCCTCATGGCCATAATCGGAAACTCGCCTCAACAAAAGGATCTAGCTGAACAGGCAGCCAACGTCGTCGCAGCTGATAACATGGAGTTGGCCTGTGCATTCGTGCAGAAGACTGCTATTGAGAAGGCCATACCCGAAATGGACAAGCGACTGTTAAATGAAATTGAATTACGTAAAATCGCAAGGCAAGAAGGAAGAAGATATTGCGATCCATTGGCTAAATACCAAGCTGAGCGTATGCCTGACCAAATTAGGCTTAAAGTTGGTGGTGTATCCCCTCAGCAGATGTTAGTTTATGAGGAGTTCGCGCGCAATATCCCAGGCTTTTTGCCCCTCTCGGAGCGCGAAACTCAAACCCTATTTGTGCCGAAAGCTATAGCTGAACCTGCAGCTATCCAGCCTTTTGTTGCTACTAACGCACCAGCTTCCATGACAGTAGCAACAGCTCAGCAAGTTGCGTACGCCGCTGCAGTTAGTAACGATGAAATTGGAACGTTACTGGAAAAACTTGCCACTGAAGTTGAACTTTTACTTGCTACAATGGGCCCATCGACGACACCACAACAACAACAAGCACTTCACAGTTTGCTCGAATCGATCATATTGACAAGAAGATCACGGGACGCCGGCGCTGCTATGGGACTGCTAAAGAAATCCGTGGAAGGTTTGCAAGACGGACCTTCCCTTTCTAGTGGAATTATGGATTCCGAAATTCTCATGAGATATAGAGAGCTGCATCTCAGAATACTCAAATGTCTACAAGACCCTCGAGCTTACGGCATGCAGTGGACGAATAAACACATTACAAGATATCTTACTGATTGCAGAGAAGAGTTCAGATATAATTTTGAAGCTGTCGATTGTCTCATAAGATCTCATTTGATAAGTCTACCACAGTATGACGTGGCATTGGCTCAAGCTATGGAAGCTGGTAATGCAATGGCCACTGCTTTTGCAATGCAACTAGTCCAATTATATCTTATTGATGAAAGACAAACAACGCATGTCACTGAATCTGATCTTTTCCATACAATTGAGATTCTTGCTAGAATGGCGCTTCACAGAGCTCCACCTGAAGGAATATCACTCTTCCGATTGAATTCACTAATAGAAGCTTTAAGGGTCAATCATGATCCAGCTGTGCTTACTGATAGAGCACCCGCTGGTCCCACTGCCCATATTCATTCGGGAATTCTTCAAGTAAGAGCTCGTGATTATGAGGATCCACCGGGACTGATGGAGAAAACTGAATACCTCTTGCGTGAGTGGGTAAATATGTACCATAATCCGACGCACGCGCGCGATCCCACCAAAGCCTTCGGAATTTTCGTCCATCAAATGAATATCCACGGTATACTCAAGACCGACGATCTCATCACGCGCTTTTTCAAATTAAGCACGCAAATGTGTGTTGATCATTGTTACCGAGCTCTTGCCGAGACCAACGCTGCATCGTCAGTTGTTAGAGCCAAGTGCTTCCATACACTTGATGCATTTGTAAGGCTAGTGGCTCTACTTGTAAAACATTCCGGAGATACGACTAATACTCACACCAAAATTAATTTACTAAACAAAGTATGTATTATGTGACTTGTGAAAGTCAATATTGATAAGATTCTACGTGAATATAAACTAAAGTTTTCTTGTGCTCAGGTTCTAGGCATCGTAGCAGGTGTCCTACTTCAAGATCATGAGATGCGTGGCACGGACTTTCAACAACTTCCCTACCATCGCATTTTCATCATGCTGTTTCTTGAATTGTGCGCACCGGAACCTGTTCTCGAGGCTGTCAACTACCAGGTCCTCACAGCCTTCTGTCATACTCTGCACATCCTTAGACCCGCAAAGGCACCCGGCTTCTGCTATGCCTGGCTCGAACTGGTGTCCCATCGCGTGTTCATAGGTCGTATGCTTGCTATTACACCACAACAACGCTGCTGGGGAATTTATGCTCAATTGCTTATTGATCTCTTCAAGTACCTCGCACCTTATTTACGCAATGCTGAATTGGGTAAGTTATTCCTTGTTAAGGATTATTTCATATTAACAAAATAATAAAGCTAATTTATTTGCAACTATACGTTATGTAGTGTAAGGTATGATTTAATGGATATTTTTATTAAGCTAAATAATAGTAATTAAACAGGAATATACTCTTTATTTTTCAAAAAATATAGCGAAACCAGTAACGCTATTGTACAAAGGCACTCTGCGAGTTCTACTGGTGCTACTACACGACTTTCCCGAATTCCTTTGTGACTATCACTATGGTTTCTGCGACGTCATACCGCCCAACTGCATTCAAATGCGTAATCTGATTCTAAGCGCGTTTCCACGTAACATGCGCTTGCCTGATCCATTCACACCCAATCTAAAGGTCGATATGCTGCAGGAAATAAGCCATGCACCCCGAGTACTCACGAACTTCGCTTCAATGATACAACCCGTTACTTTCAAAAAGGAATTGGATTCGTATCTTAAAGCGCGGGCTCCCGTTACCTTCCTTGGCGATCTGCGTACCAACCTTCAGGTATTTATGACAAAAATTTGTAATGTCAGCATAACAATTTATTAGCTTTTTTATTTGCCTTATGTACTGATATTTTTTTATAAATGTGTATAGAACTATTTAATTAAAAATGAATTCAGTTAATTATAATAGAAATTAACTTCGCCTATTTACTACAATATTTTTCAATTATAAAACAGCATAATTTTTAAAACTTGCCTTTTTATTTCTAGCTGAAATAATAATTTAAATAATATAAAATAAATTGTTTTTAATAACTCATAAAGTCAACAGGGTATGACGTTTAAGTCAAACTTATCAGAAATTTGAATTTGCCCTACCATAAACTCAATTGCAATCTGAGGAGAAGGGCATCCAAGCGCACAATAAGTCCCACTCGACAAGTCCCCCCGATCTTTTATCTAGGGCCATCGCTGTGTTATGAAGATATGATTGCGAACATTGTCCCATTATACAGGTTTCCCAAGAGGCAGGCATGCGTTATAACATCCAGCTGATGAACGCGCTCGTGCTCTACGTGGGTACCCAGGCGATCTCTTACATACGTAGCAAGGGTCATACACCGAACATGACGACGATCGCCCACTCGGCGCACATGGACATCTTTCAAAATCTCGCGGTCGATCTCGATACGGAGGGCCGATATCTGTTCCTGAACGCCATAGCCAATCAGTTGCGCTATCCGAACAGTCATACGCACTATTTCAGCTGCACTTTGCTGTATCTGTTCTCCGAGGCGAACACCGAGGCTATTCAGGAGCAGATAACGCGCGTCCTTCTCGAGAGACTAATAGTCAATCGACCGCATCCGTGGGGATTGCTTATCACTTTCATCGAGCTCATCAAAAATCCGTCTTACAAGTTCTGGCAGCATGAGTTCGTACACTGTGCCCATGAGATCGAAAAGTAAGCTTTTTCAGTTTGTTTGCAGATTGGTTTGTTTCTTTATATTTTGTTTTTGCTTTTATAAATTTTATATTGAATTATTTCCTTTTATTTTTTGGCTATGCTACTTGAAAATTCTTATAAATATTATATATTCTTATAATGAGTTTAACGACTAAGAAAAGTATGAAATTCCAAGAAAAGAAAGTTCCATATTTAAAAAACTTAGTATTCTACTTTTAACTTTGTGATTTTTTAGCTTTGTGATAATATATTATTAATATTCGATAACATTAATAAATATACTTTAATCTTGATGTTGCATAATTTCATAAAAGTATACACAAGTAGCCGAAATCTTATTTTATTATTATTTTTATGAAACTGTCAAAATTATTTTTCTTTTTTTTATATCTAGTCTTTTTCTTTCAATGTAGTTGTACAAGGCTGTTTTTTTAGATTTTCTTTATAATTTATTATAAATAGATTAGTCTGCTTTGTATTTTTATTTACAAACCAATCATTTTTTTAAATTAATATTTATATATAAATAGTTTATTTTGACAGCTTTGATAAAATTTTATAGATTAAGAATTTGCATAATAGCATTTACATTATTGTTTGTTTATACGCTTTTACATGATCGTTTTTAATAAAGCTTTTTAATGAAAAATGTTTTTATAATTACTGTTAAAATATTCAAAAATGAAAGTATTTATTGAATAAAAATGTGTAATTAATTCATTCAATTGTATAAAAATAGAGTTGAATGAAAACATTTTTAAAAGCTTTATTAGAAATTATTATATGAAAAGCTTTTTATAATTATATTAAACAATTTTTAAATTGAATTAGCCACATTCACAGTCGTCGTCATCTTTCATTTTTATTTTAAGATTCTTTGACTCAATCAGCTTGATTCTCTCAAAAGGATTTTCAGAACAAAAATAATTGCTTCTTATAACTCCCTACAACGTTTCGACGTCAGAGCTTTGTCCGGATTATTATTACACGTAATAGTCTTTTGTACAATTTTATTTTTTTATGATAAAAAGAAGAATAAACATTTCATATTGATCAAAAAATAACGTATATTGCAAATATTACACTTAAAAATTAATTATTTTTAAATAATAAGAAATTATATTTCTTGTAGAATTTCAATAAGTTTTTAAAGTAATTTGTGAATTTGATATTTAAAATTCAAATGTTCATTACTTCTTAACAAAATGTTTATTAAAAAATTAGAATTATTTTATCTAAATTTTAGTTAGCAAAATAAAGTTATTTTATTTATTTTATTATATAGAATTTGAAATATTATTTAATAATATAAGAAATTATTTTTACTTATGGAGCAACAAATAACTCTTACTGTTATTCTTCTTATCTATAAAGCCTTAAATCTTATTTTCTACACAAGTAATTAATATTATTTCACAAACAGATAATTTTCTTGTTTATAACCAATATTTGTAGTGACCTTTTTGAGAATTGTTTCTTTTTTAAAATTAATAATTTTTATAATCAGTTATTTAGTTTGATTTATCATTCACTGAAATTTATTCGAACTTTTTATTTATAAATTCTTTTCCTATAATCAAAGAAATTGATGGATTTACTAAATAAATCATATAATTTCTTTTTCAGGTTGTTCGAATCCGTAGCTCGTTCATGTATGGTTCAAAAACAAGTTCAACCAACTCCAGAACCGGAGATCCCAGAGTGATAAGACGTTTTCTTCTTTGTCGATTTTCTTGTACAGTACATACGTGAAAATAAGCGTGTAAAAAGTTGTTGATCTAGGTGTACCATACTTCGAACTTTACAATTTTTTGAACTTAATTGATAATCGTATAAATATATACATATATACATACATTAATTGTAAGGCTTAGCATAAGTAAGTAGAGTAAGTAATGCAATTAATATGTTGATATTTTAATATGAAAGAACGGACTTTCGTTGCATCAGTGAGACAAAAAAATGTAAAAGGAAAATGCAATGAAATTCTTCAAGTCTCCTAAATCGTGTCTTTCTGAATGATGTATTCACCGATAGGTGTGTTTAGTATTGTATTTTATACTTTATAGGGTATACAATAAAAACAAGGACAATTTTGAAGAATATTTGTGAGAGACACAGTGGCATTCCGTAGAATGCGTCCTTAAATGATAATGATTCTTCTTTTTAGTTTGATTTAAGATAAATAGTAACGAATGTTGATTATAATGATTTGAAGCCACATGTAATACTTAAAAGGAAGAGAGGAAAGTCTCTTAAAGTACGTCTGGAACAAGCGAAAGGAATGACCAGGCGTATACTTGATAAAATATGGTACCCATGTAATATTGTACAAAAATGTGTGTTTTCGATAAGTTTACGCTTGTAATGCGACAAGAAAAGAAAGAAAACGTTATGTAAAGATTTACGAATGACATTTATTAAATAAGTGAAAAATTTCTATATACATTTTTCTGTACATGAGTGAAAAATCCTTATAAAATGATATCATCTCCAACAATCACTATGCCCGATTATTAAGTAATATATAACTGGACTTAAGGAAGATATGAAAGTTACCAACTTTTAGACTTTTGATAAACTGAATTTCAATTTCTTAATACATAATTTTTTGACATTTGTTAAAAAATGAATAAGTTTTTTCTACACTAATTAAGAAAAGTGATAATTTTTTTCGATTGACAAGATACAATTGATAACATATAATAAACTCAAAATCTATTTGTTTGATCTCTAAACCTAAATAATAAATATTGATTTTTTTTGTTTTTACAATGCACAAAAAATTAAAATATTAGGAAGTAATGAAAAATAATTTTGTTAATAAACTTAGCAGTAGTATGTCAACATCAGCATCATGGTAAACATTTTTTAAGTTCATTTAAAAAGTATTATGAAAACATGTAAAATATTTCAGTTAGTTTAAAACTGTAGTTTTTAAATACAATAAGGTTATTAAAGAGCATTTCAAAATATTCTTTAAACATTATTTTCACAACAATAAAGAAAAGTTCACTGATGCACAATGGACATCACTTATTGCTTGTGATAAAAACAGCCAAAGTAAAATTACACGATCTGATGACCACGTGTAGCGTGATAAGAATCTCTCTCCTGATCGGGGAACTTAGTTGGCAAATTTGGACTATGCAGATGGCACTTTGCATGATACTTGATTCCTGCTATATCGACTTCGTAATCTCCCGAAAGAACGAACTGATTCGTCACGGTCTGAGGTTGGCCTTTGGAATCCAAGTTTTGCACGAAGCCTAAGCATACCTAATTAAACGCAACATGTGATTTTGTTTGTACAAATATCTTTTTGTAATAAAATTGTTCAAACGTATGTAATTACATAGGTAAATAGGTAAATACTTATATTTAGATATCATAATTGTTAAGAAATAAAATTAAAGAATAAATATCAAAGTAGTTGAACATATATATTTTAAACTTTTTACGATTAAAATGTTCGTTATATTTTTATTAATTTCAATAATTTAATCTTTTAGTACCTAATTTTTTTTTAATTTTAATTAATATCAATTTAATTATTTGTAAGTTTTGGAGTAAAATAGTTCGTGTTTGCCTTTCATTTGACTCATATTTTGAGTAAGTTAAATTTTTGAAAAATTAATGTTTACTCCTGAAACATAATTAAATTTTCTTACTTGTTTTTTAAATGTGAATCCATATCCTGTAGTTGTTGTCATTCCACAATACTGCCCATTTCTATAAATCGGTTCACCTCCCCAACACCATGTATCAATATCAATATCATGATCGTTTAGGAGAAGTTGAACGTATTGTCGTTTCACACCTTCATCCCTCTGTTTTAATAGAGCATCTCTGCCAATAAAATTTACTCCTTTCTGCAAAGAAAATTATTGTTCATTTACATAGATTAATTTTTATTTTAAAAAATATTACAAAAACTAAGTAAACTACATATTTTTTAAATGTATTGTTACTTCAGTAAAAAAGTTGATAAATAGTGAATCATAAAATAAAATTTTTAATGCTTTATTCATATAGTTTAGTTCATACTAAAGCAGTCTCTAATTTTCATCATCACTGACAGTTCATAATTTACATACAATTAAGTTAATTTATAAACCTTTTTAGTTTTTAAACTTATAGTTTTAATGGCTTTAAAAATTAGGAAGATTTTGATTTGTTTAAAATCATAGTTTGGAATCTATGTAATACCAGTAAAGAAGGATAAGGCTTTATAATTTGCTTTAAATGTTATTCATACTAACATCAAATTTTACTCTCCAGGATCGACCGCACTCAAGAGGTGTCGTAAACGTATCTAAATCTTGTCCCCAAAATGCATAAAACTTTTCTACTCTTAGAGCTCTTGTAGCATAATAACCAGAATGCCTTATTTTATATTTTTCACCAGCTTCTATTAATCTTGTGTAAACATGAAGCGCAAACTAGAAAAAAGACAGTTATAAAGATACATTATAGAAAATAGATAAATTAAAAATGAAATAAATTAGACTTATATTTTTATTTACTTCGTTAGGAATATATAAAACGTATCCAAGTTCTCCCGTGTGCGTTAAATTCATCGTACGTATTCCATTAGCTAAACCAACATCTAATTCCTGCAATAAATTAAAAATGATCTAGTTATTAATTATTCAAGCTACTTGCCGAAATAAGAATTGTTTAAAGTGTCTCTAAGAATTAATTATACAAAATAAAATAAAAATAAAAAAATTAACTAAATAATTTAGAATAAAATTATTTTAATTTTTAATATTTAAAAATAGTAAAAAATCTTTCACTTTAAATGTGAAGAATGGAAAATTTTTCGGGTTTAAATCCGTATCAGTCAATTCAGATAGCAATTGTCTCGTGGCGGGACCCATTATGCAAATAGCTGTGTATGCGGAAGTAACATCGGAAACCGCGACAGATCCATCTGATGGTAAATGTCTTTTCAACCAGTATTTACACCGGGTTTGTTGAATTGTAGGCGCTATCATCATGTAACTATAAAGATAAAAAAATTATTTCCAAAATATAAAAAAAAGCTAAAATATGCTAATACAGAATCATTAAATTTATTCTTAATATTAAAATAAAAACTATTGACGATTGTGTATTTAAAGAAAGTAAATGAAGCCTTACTGATTCGGAGCTATTCGAGCTAAACTGCAATCATTTTCGTAGCCCCCCCGATGATTTTGCATTCCAGTGTGAATAATACTTCCAACTGGTACGTCAACGTCATTGGAACACAAATATTGCAAATAATCAACCACTTCTGTCCCATTAGACTAAAACACAATTTCAAATTCTCGTGAAAAAAAAATTTTGCTCAAACTATTACTTGAAATTCGCGAGGAAACTTACCCACAAATCAATTTTAGTGAACGAAGAATAATCGCTTAACCCTATCGTTTCCCGGCAAGCAGCATACTCTTGCTCTGTGTAATTGAACCAAGGAGGCTTGCCAAAAGTGTCGGTGTACGCAATCTTGTATTTTTGCGAGCCGTCCATCGGGTCCAAATCTATCGGTATAAAAATTTTAATTCACCGAAATTTCATTTCAACCCAGGAAATTCTAATAAATCACCTTCGTTATCCGTTTGGAACCAAGTAGGTCTCTCGTAACCCATGACTTGACCGAAGACGGCGCCAGCCTCTCGTAGCTTCGGATAAATCGGCGACATGCGTAGATTACGGCCAGTTTTGAACTCGTGGTGCGGATATTGAAGCGCGTAGTGCATACCAGGTACTTCTCTGACGCGGTCTCGTAGGAACTTGCGATTGTTATGTAGGCCAAGGAAACGAGTCACGTCCAGCTCGTAGAAGTCTAGTGAGGCCAGGCCCTTCATTATCAGCTCGGCCGTGGTTCGGCCCACTCCGCCAGCCGCTGAGATACCTATCTGTGAGGAAGAGTAGATTTGGAATATACATTTTACATGCTTTTTTAGTTTAAACATTGTTTTTAACTATGTAAGGTATCTAACAGAATTGACGTAGCCAAATTGTTATAGTAATGTGTATTCTCAAAATTTATAGTTGAATTACCGTTTTCATTCCAGCAGCAACAAAGTAATTTTTTATCTCCGGCGCTTCACCGACGATCCATTTGCAGTCTGGTGAAAAAGCTTCGGGTCCATTGCAGAGCATCTCCAGTGTGGCATTTTTCAAATTTGGTATTCTATGAAGCATTTGCTCCAACAAAATATGAAAGTGGTCCCAGTCCGATGGCAAATACCGTTCGTTTGGATTTTCTAAAAAATAGTATTTTTTGTTTATAGGATGTGAAATTCAATTTTACAACTGATTAATCGCTGAGACAAGGACCAGTAAGTTGGTCCGAGTGTAAATCTATTATTACCATATAAGATATAAATCGCAAAAATCGTTCAGACACAAGAATGTATATAAAAATAAAATTAATAGTATTTATTTTGCGGCGAGAGTGAAGGGGTGAAGAGAAAAGCAGAAAAATTCTTTTTTTCCCGTTATTCGAAAATAGTTAACATATTGTATAACATAACTAAAGTATAACATAACATTAATAACTTTTTTAAGTTTTGAAAAATTAAGAAATTTTAAATTTTGAATAAATTTGAAAATTTTAAAAATATTGATAATTTACAATTTTATAATAATTTAAAAATTTTTAATAATAAATAATATACACTATAAAGTACTCAATTTTTAGAACTTTGCGTTCATTTACGTATATTTACGTGCTTTAAACACGTTTTTGTACGTTTTCTCACATTCACATGCAGTGCTGTACATAATGCCCAAATCGTAACAGAAATTTACAAAAACGTATACGCGAAGATTGTGCAAATATACACGATTATAAAAAATTCTACTAAAAAATTCTAAATTTCACGTTTTAATACACGTTTTTTTTTCTATTCGAGATCAAGTAACAAACATTTACCAATATTCGAGTAGCAAAATTCATAATACGTTTTTAATAGAAGAGTTTAATAAAAGAATATATACAGTTAAAAAAACAGTGTGTACTTGCGATGAGATTCAAGGAACGGAGTCAGGAGCAGGTCTAGGATCTCAGGGTGCAAAATAGTTCGAGAGCCAGGAGGCTTTCCGTGGCCGATGGAGATCCACGGCCCCACCAAAATTTTTCTTATGCATTTTGGCCCGCTGAACATGAATTTCGAGGTTGGACAGTTGGAAAGTGGTAGAGAAAATTCCTATGGCTAATTTTTCAGGAAATGACAAAAATTTGGATTTTTCATGGAAAAAAATTCTTTTGCATTTTTCATATATTTTTAAGGCGAAACTGTTCTTATAAACTTTTTAGTAATTTGTTCCGTTTGTTATTAAAAAAATTCACAAAGTTTTAAAAAGTAATTTTTAATTAATTATAATTTACTATTTGTATACTGTTATTATCGCAATGAACAATTCGTTTTGAGAATTCTTTTTTAGTGCTTAAAATCGCATTTTGCAACCTTAAATAAGTCTTCGAATTAATGTGATTTAAATGCCAAAATTAATTTTTTTATATTTATACAAAATTAAAAAACGTATGGCTTTCTTACCTGGTATAAGACCATCTTCAAAAACTGGCTTAGCAACTGGTTCAAAACCTCCAGCTAAAATTCGTCCAGCATTTTCTCGGAAATAGACATATCCATCCAAATCTCTGATTACTGGGGTCATTGGATCCAAATCGGGAATAGGTTTTGTATGCAAATAATAGTGTTCTACAGGATGCAAAGGAACCTATTCAATCATATTGCAATCTATTAGTTATAAATTTAAAACTAAATATAATTATTTTAATGCATTGTACATTTTTGTTACATATATTTACATTGATATAATACTATTTGAAATTTATTAAATTTAATAGTAAAACTATTAAAGCAACAAAAATGTAATATTAACTATTAAATTTATTTCAGATGTATTTTTACTAACTTTAACATAAGGCTCGCTTAATTTTCCTACACTACGAGCCCAAAAACCTGAACAATTTACAAAATATTTACACTCAATCGTTCCGCGTGTAGTTTCGACCGCTTCGATTTTATCATTGACGTTTTTCACTTTCGTTAGTTTACAATTTTCGTACACTCTCACTCCTAGAAAAATTGCATTTATTTTTAATATTATAATGTTGTAATATCAAAATATATAGAGCACCTTAAGAGTGTCAAAAGTTTTTCCAACAAAAATACCTTTTTTTGCAGCTTCTCCAATTAACGTTAAACATATCTGGTAAGGATCACCTACACCATCACCAGGGATCCAAAGACCTCCATAGAGATCATCTACTTTTAACATTGGGCACAGACCTTTAATTTCTTCTGGTGACACTAAGTGACATTCGATGTTGAGACATCTAAAAGAAATAGACTTTTAACTACGAAAAATAATTATCCATTTGGCCTACACTGAGAACAAATTTTGTCCTTACAGTAAAAGTTTAATTATTTAAATTTGAAATTTGTTAAGTCAAAGAAAGTTTAATTGATTCAATTAAATATTAAGTATTTTTTTCAATGTGAAGTATAAAATTTCTCTTGATAATAAATGATGTTTCTATTTCGTTCCTTTTAATTAGAAAATTAGAAAGTTATATATTCATATTTACACTGATTGTGCTTTCATCCTTCTAAAAACTGTCATCCGATCACCTGTTCGAGCCAGCGAAAGACTACCACACTGTTTCCAGCCAGTGGGCAGACCCTTCTCCTCAAGTTCTTTATACAAAGCTATACTATCCTGGGCTAATTTTACTTGAGCTAAAGAAGGTTTGAAAGCTCCGACTAGGCCTGATGCATGCCATGTTGTTCCGCCGCCAAGTCTTCAAATAAAATAAAAAAAGTAAGATTTTGTATTTTTATTTTATACTTGTTTTTCAAAAATATGTTTTTAAATAAACCTTTATGAAAATAAATGTTTAAGTATTTTGTACTCTATTTAATTAAAAAGAATGCTCAATATATATTAATTTACTTGAAGATGTCTTACCTGCTACTTTCTATTAAGACTGTCCTATCACCCCAGCCTGCTACAGCAAGATGATAAGCTACAGCAGCTCCCATTACACCACCACCACATATTACTACCTCAGCTTCCGTTGGTGGTGTATCGTCACTAGCAGACGCAGATGCATTTGTTCTTATGATATCTTTGGGATTAGCATATAAAGGCTTAATTTTCTTTGCAAGAAAACGCTGACAAAAAGTACCAGATCTTTGCCACATATTGACTAAGCTTTTAGCAATCAAATTCCATGATTAATTGACACCTTTAATATTAAAGATTTGAAATATCAACATTAAACCTAGCGCACCTGAAAAAAATAAACACTTAAAAAATACTTAAATATTAAAAATTAAAAATTTATTAGTAGATTATTTATCTATTTTTAGAGCTAATTTTTCATAAAGCTCAGAGAAAAGACTTACATTATTGTATATGAATAAATGATATAAAAACTATCACATATTTGGCGAAAATAATAATTCTATTAACAAAAAACTGCCTGCTTTTAAAAAACAACTAAAAAATCAAATTACTAATAATGCAGGATCCATATCGATACGATATGTATTATTTGTATCATTTTCGTACGAAAATCTAAGGTTATAGGAAAATCAGCTGTTCAAAAAATTCATAACAAAGAGGGGGCACACAGTGACGTAATATCGAATGTTCAGCGGGAAAATTTTCAAACGATTGTAAAATATTTGATTCCTTAACTATTTAATAAGGAAAACTACCTCACAATATAAAAAAATCTAATTAAAATAAAAACTACAAATACAATTTCTATTTATAAGTAATTTATTAGGAAAAACAATACAAAACTTCCTGTAAATAGATGTATTTTTATTATTTAATATAATTTGAAAACAATGGTTGGTAATCATCAAAATTACAAATAAATTAGTAAAATTATTGCTACATTTTTTACATACTCAATTAAAAATTAATAGACTGCAAACATTTAGTTTTCTTATAGTCTTAAAAGTTACATTACTTGTATACATAATTGATATGAAGACTTTATAACCATAATTTTGTTAGCACAATAGGGTGCAGATTGAATTTTTTATTTTTTCAATAAATTCTTATTCGACGTTTATAGAATTTATACGAAATCGTTGATAGATTTTTCAAGTTTTTAAGGCACCTAAGCAAAAATTAAAAATATTTGCAATTAATGAACGCGTTAACTACACAGTAAAAATGTTTGCACTTCATGATTCATTATTGAAAAATACACTTTTAAAAATGTTACGTTTTAAAATATCTTTGGTATGATGATAAATAAATAGTGCTGTATTATACATCTTTAGATCATTGAATATATAAAATTTGATGAAAATTTTATGTACACAAGCTGTTATTATGTTGAATATTAAATAGATTGTCTAAGGTATTGGAAGCAACATATTTAACACAAAAACTTTTACAGTGTAATATTATTACTAGATTACTTTCTAACAATAATGAGACTGACAAACAAATCGCTCTTTCCTCCTTACACTGACTGTTCAGTAATTAAATATATATCACCAATTCTAGGCAACTGAATGCTAATTCAGCTGATCAAAAATGTATACATCTTTAAATTTTGAATGCTTATTTGATTAAACATTTTATCAAATAAAAAGGCACTTAAAGCTAAACAGCGCATAATAATGTATTCTAACGCATTCTGTAAATTTGTAAATCTACAAAACGACGGTTTATAATTATCTTGAGACAGTCTCAATTAAAGCAATATTTCTTTCAATATTAGAATAATAAGTGTATGATGCGTTTACTGTAAAACTTTAATTATTAATATCATTTATCTTATGTACGTATATTTCATTTTCTTAATTTGTGTGCAATAACCTTGATACCACATATCTATGTCACGATATCACATATTTATGTAATATAAATTAATTACAATCATAATTAGAAGTTTTAAGGTATGTCAATTACTTAGTTTGAATTTCAACAAAACATTGATTAATTTATTTTTATTCTTATAAATAAAAAAATTTTTTTAACTTCTTTTTGGTACAAGCAAACAATTTTAAATAATTGTTACAGAACAATATATACAAAAAACAACCGATTAATATAAAAATTATCGATTTTAAGGTAGATTTTATGCTTTTTAAGAACCTACAAAATATTATTTCAGTTCCTTAATTCTTACTATAGGATACTTAAAAATTATTTTACGAAATATCTTTCTACTTTAAGAACAATGTGTACTAATAGCAAGAATATAAATTTCAGGTAACAGTTATAAAATTTTTCTATAAATTCTTTGTTCAAATTTGAGCAATATTTTCCTTAGATTTTAGTCAGAACAAAGAATTTTGAATTACAAAATTGTATTTGATTCGCGTGTAACTTACAGCTTGTATCTAAACATGTACTGGTAGAAGTATAAATATAGAGTATAAATTTGTGACTTTGTATGTGTAAATATAAATAAAAGATAAATCTTTAAAAATGCATTATAGAATCATATATGATGAAGTGAGATACACACCATTATGGTAGAAAATTGCATATGTTGAGTAATTCCTCAACAAACTCAAGGATCTTTCCTGAGTTTTAATTAATGTATCTTAAAAAAAAAAAAAAAAACACTTGCGCACTCACATTATCTTAGTAAATTTGTGTACATTGTAAATATGCATTAAGTTGTACATTTTTAAGTGTTTGATAGTGAATTTAAATTTAAGTGACTTTGGCAGGTATTAAATATTGCTGCTTTGAAAATTCCTAATATAAATATTGTATCCATAAAAACATGATGAAAAAGCAAGGGTTTTGGTCTAAATATTTATGCTAAAGTAGTTAAAAAATTCAGCTACCATTTCGAGAAATTTAAATCAGTAATTATCAATAATTAACAATCTTTCTTAAACAGATCTTGTTTTAGAGGATAAGAAGAAACTAGGTGGCTTGCTCTTTTTCTCCGATATGTTAGTAAACAATAAATATTGACGATTCCTAAATACGAATTTTGAAATAACTACCAGGGAATAGTAATATAATTTTTTTCTCCAAAATGTTATAAATTAATTACATTATCGTTTAGAAAACCGCTTAAACCACATTGAATATACTCAAATCAATTCAATACTTTTCATTTCAAAAAAGAAAAAAGTAAACGCTTTTTGTGCAACCACTCTTGTAATTGTATAACAAAAAATTGATAGATATCAATCATGTGCACAATGAAAACAGTAAAAAAAATCTTTTTATTAAAAAAAAAAATTATAATAAAAAGATATTTAATAATGCTCAACTTTAGATCAAAACCCTTAAAGATATTTTCGAAATAAACTGCTTCAAATCGAACGTTTTTAAAGATACTGTCACAATAATTTTGTAAATTTTTGTATTAGTTACTTCTTAATAGGGTATAACCACTTATTAGGAATGTTTTTAGTGCAAAAAAACGGTCGCTAAATATTTGATTTGCTTTTGTAGAGAAAAAGAGCTTATTAGGCATTGTTTTATAACTGTGCACGCGTGTGCAAGCATTTTCCCAAGATTTGAAGAAATTCCATAGCGATAAGATGTCAGCAAAATTGCATCGCACTTATCTTCGATGGCGACCAAGATAGGCCTTGCAATTTGGACACGTGTGATGAACATCCATGCACTCATCAATGCAGCATGGTATAAGGCAACAACCAGCCCAACACCTGAAATCGAAATTATGTTTCTTTATAATACAAATATAAAAAATGCAAATTGGGCTTTGATAACGTTTTTATAAATAGTTTTTTGAAAAGAATATTTAAAACTTTATATTAATAAAAAAAAATTTGTTTCTTGTTAAAAATATAAATAAACGAAATAATTGATATTTGCTATTATTTTTTTTATTACAAGTACATACATATAAATTTCAAAAATTAACATTTTAAAATTTATGTAATATTATGCAACATTAGTTAAATCTCTTTTTAGTATTAGAAGCATTTTCACATAAATTAATTAAACATTAAATTTAACATAAAATTACAAATTTTAAAACAGTACAATCATAATTGTAAATTAAAAATGTATATACATAAATAAAATATGTATATCAAAATTAATTTTTCAATTAAAATTAATACATTATATTTTAAAAATCTTTATATCATTAGTACTTTCTTAAATTTTATCATAAAACAAACTTTATAATGAAAAAATTATTGAAACAGTTAACATAACAGATTTAGTTAATAATAAATTTCATAAATTAGTAAATTTGATCCTTACCCAAGAATTGCAATTATAAATCCTGAAATATAAGCTATCATTCCAGGCTCTGTTCTTGTTGCTGTATCGATTTCAGCATAACACTGTGGGCATATTGTGTGCGTTGATCCAGGTCCCAGTGGTACCACAGTTGTTACTATTGTAGGCCCATTGACATCTGATAATAAAAGTATAGTAAGCAACAATAAAAAAACTCATGACAAATAAAATAAACAAAGTGAAGTTTAATGCCACCCCTCTTGAAAATACAAACAATAAAAATCAATTTTCAGAGGGATGAATTAATGAATTTAATTCCAGTGCAACCATGCATGCTAACTTGTCATTACCATTGTGTTTCAATTTTTTGCCAAGTATATTTTTAATTAACTTTTTAACGTTTTTGTAAAAATTTAAATTAAAACACTATTTAATTGAAATATTTATATTAATTAATTTATACATAATACAAATTTTAATGTGTTAGACATATCAGTTTTTATTTAAAATAAAAATTCATATTACAAGTGACATAAATTCAATTAGCACATACAATGAATCAAGTTATTTTCATAAGATATTAATATATTAAAATCTGATTGTAAAATATGGAAGAAAATTATTCCTTAAAACAAACTTACATGTTTCTGCTGGTGTGAATGGAGCTGCTGGTGGCACACCGCCCACACATTGGGCATAACTAGGCGGCGCCATTGGAGGCTGATCGTATGGAGGTGGTGGTCCATTTTTATTCATGGTATTTATAGCTGCCTGCAACAAGTCAGTTATAATAGATTATTAAAAAATCATGACATTGCATAATAATTACACAAATTATTAATGAAACATAACAGCCCGTCACTTTGACCACTCAATCCCTAATTCGTGCACTACCTTGATGCGTTTACATTTTAATGAAAAACACTTGGGTACAGAAAATTTATGAGCCCTAATTAGGCGGATGAGATAATCATTTGAACCTTGAACAATATATCTTTTACTGACGGATCAAAGACTGCAAGAAATTACTGCTACAGCTGCATCCTTCAAAAACCGAAGAGCTGAAATCTTCGCACAGACTCGGCCTCATCCGCCAGTTACATAAATAATCGACAAAAAGTAGAAAACGACGCGTTATGGCAGCTACTCCCAGCGAAAGCCGCTTACTTATTCACCAACCTACGGCAAAATTTCAAACGTTTCGCAACAGAGCGACTCCTTTCGAAAACGATCGACCCGAGGAGCCGACCTTTTCCCCGTCGACTCGCAAAAATTAATCGGCCTTGAGAAAGCAACTCTCCCGGCGCCCGAAAACCCAATCAAAGCGCGCGCGCGCCCTCCGGGCTCCAACAATATATATATTTCCCAAAATATCCGTGACGCGGTTGCAAAAGCCCGCTATATTCGCGCGTCGAGCGCGAAACATCCGATCATCACCTTATATCCTCGTCGGGAGACGCTCGCTCTTAGCTAAACACACAGCGCGTGGAGAGAAAAAAAAGCCGCGCAAAAAAGTGGGAAAGCCAAAGCGCGCGGCTGTCTCGGCGCATTGCAGGCTCTAGCCAGACTAATTCGCACGTACTGCACATATATGCAGCGCGCCAGCGCGCGCGCGGGGGGGCGCATATGCATATTAAAGCCCGGAGAGGCGGCTTTTCGAGCATTTTCCTAGCCGCGATCGATGCGGCTCCGTTATGGAATAATACGGCGAAACTCACCTTTTTTTCCTGCGCGGCCGCGAGATTGTAAGAGTAGAATAACGCCACGACGCGGGCAGATCTGGTCCGATCTCGCTCCTCTATTCTAAATATTTTTGTCTTGATGTGTGTTTCTCTGGCGAACCGCGCGCCGACGTTTACACTCGTGCGCGCGCGAGCCCGCGTGTACTTATGTATATTAGCAAACTGTTGGATACAAATGAAGGTTGTAAATAAGAGCGCTAGACAGATCTATATTCTGCTCATTTAGATTCTTCAGCTTCACGCCACGATCTACTATCTTCTCCAAATCTTAATACCACTTTCAGCTTGGCGCTTAACAACATCGGCTTTAAGCTTCACACGAGTCTGCGTGCACGCGAGAGCTGGAGTAAATACTCGGACGCAGTCGTCACGCGCGATAATAAAAACACAGCTGACACGAGAGAGCTAGGCGCGCAGGCGCGGGGGGGCAGAGATGTATGTTGTCTTGCGCGTGTGTATATTCGCAGAGCGGCCGTTAGAAATCGCGCCGAGCGAACGCGCGGACTAACTGACGTGCGCGTGCACCGAGAGTAGCTGTCTGCGTCTGTTTGTCCCCTTCTTTTGCGACGCGCGCGCTCGTCTCGGGTTGCTTCATTTTTCCGAGCGACTGGCCGTTTTACCGCACGTTTTCTGGCTCGAGAGAGCTTACTAAGTATTCGTCTGCTGTGACTTGCGATTGCTGAGTGTGGACAGTGTGCTGTATGAGCTCTGCGCGCTATAGGTTCTTTGTGATTTTTTTCTTTCGTTTTTTGCGGGTGGGGTTTTAAAGGACGTTTTTTCGGTTTTGTCGACGTTTTTTTCGTGTTGACGAGGATTTGGTTTTGTTGCTTTATTAAGGTTTATTGGTAAATTATTATTTGGATGGTAAGAGCGCATTGGAGTGTGTTGGCTAGAAAATTATTGCGAAATCATGAGATGACAGCTACTTTTTATGAGAACCGATCGAACGATGACTTTTGTTTATACGAGAACTTTCTGGCTGTTTTCTTTTCAGGCCCGCGGAAATAGATTTTCGACCCTGAAGCCTAAAAATTCCAATTGCTCCGAAATTGATATGGTTTCTGCTCACTTGAGTGGACTCAAAAATGATGCGGAAGAAGCGATACAATTTTTCTTAAGTTTTTATAAAGTAAATATCTAATAATGTAATAAAAAAATAAATTAAAAATTTTTATTAACTAAATATGTCTAATAATGCAATACATAGTTATTTAAACAATGTTTTTTAATTTTATTATGATTATCGAATGAAGATCAATATGGGTTATGCGTACACTGCAAAACTTACAGAATAAAATCAAATTCACATACCTATACGAATAAAACTTACATACCATTACTAAGATGATTATAAAAATCTGTTCCTCAGTGGCGTGATTAAAAGTTGCAGTAGCATATATCTCGTTGTTTATCGAAAACCGGGCGCGATGCAACTGCAGTGTCTGGCAGGCAAAAGAAATCAAGATATAAAAAATCGAACGGTACCACAGAAAACGTAATTATCTTAGATAAAGCTGCGATAATGAAACTGATAATCGAACTGCCTATACACCGTATCGAATGCCATCTTATCTTGTCACGTTTTATTTACTTATAGGTTTAACAATACTTTAATATTCATTAAAATTTTGATTGTTTCTTTGATAAAATAACTTTAAAATTTAATAAATATTATTACTAAGTAAACAAATAAAAATTTCCTTGACCATCCGCTAAAGTCAATCCTATTTATCCTCAATCCGCGCATCGTAAAAACTCAATAAAACTACAATATCCATCCACTCCCAACAATTCCATCTCACAGATCACAGTATAGTTCCATCACCCAGCCGACTCTCGCTCTTCATCTGTCAACTTGCACCCAACCGTCCAAACCGTCTCGCGACCTCCCAAACGCCAATATAACCACAACAATCCAAAATCCTTCGTATAAACAGTAACCCACATCCAGTCAATCTCAAACCTTCCCGCCACGCAGCCACCTCCATCTACAATCCACCCACGCTCAACCCCTGCCTTACCGACCGAGCCCGCCTGGGGGCGCTAGCGCGACAGTGCAAAAAAAAATAAGTGGATCCCCGCTAAGCGCGCTGTCCTACGCGCTGATGCTAAGCTCTGCACTGCACGACCCACGCCGTCCCGGTCAGTTTTCGTGCATCCAACATGGCTGGACGAGGTGGTTACGATGATTCCTACAGGCAAGTATCGGCGGTCCCGAAGCCCACGCGCTCGCCCGACGCCGAAAATTCGCCTCCACGCTTGCCCCGGAGTCCCCTTAATTCGCGCGCCGGTGATGATTTAGCGGCCCGGGCGTCCGCGGGCGGCCGGCCGCGCTTCAACCGGCGAGGTTAATCCGACTGCTGGCTCAGCTGCTGCTGCGCGGCGCTGCGGCTTCTGGAGCACGACGGCGCCTGGAACTCGGAGCACGTTGATCTGATTTTTTGGAGCGCGGGGTGTTTGGGCTCTGGTTTTTTTTATGAGCGGAGACGGTGTGTAAATAGACACACGCGCGCTGTGCTCCGAGTTTCAGCTGGCCTGGCTGTGTCGGTTCACCAGGTGTTGCTCTGAGAGGGCTGGGCTGTTTAGTAATGTTGTTGCGCGTGTTTTCAGTGCTGGGGCGATGATGGGAGTTGAATTTGGGGCTGGCTCCTGTCGACGGAAGGTTAATCCATTGCTTTATGTTGTTTCCTTTGCAGAGATTTCTCGGGACGCAGCAGTAAACCTTTGCCTACTGAGCCTCCATACACAGCGTACGTTGGCAACCTGCCGATGGGCATTGTTCAGGGAGATGTAGACAAAATCTTTCAGGACTTAAAGGTTAAGAATATTCGTCTTGTCAAGGATCGAGACACAGACAGGTTTGTACTTATATTCGTTCAATCAGATGTACCTTATTTGTAGGTGAAGATTATAGTGTGATAGCAAGATCGCAAGCTTGTGCAAGCTATAAGCATTGTTTAATTTTTCTTTTATGTTTGAAAATCATTACAAAATGTTGGTTTTATTCTTTAAGGAAACATATGACTTCTAATTTAATATTACAAAACAATTTATACTTTTTTGAAGAAATAAATTCTGAGGTATTCAATTTTTCAGCAAGACGTATATATAACAAAAGTATTCTATTATTAAGTACTTTTTATTCTTGTATAAATTTATTATTCCCACACTATTGATAAAGAATTAAAAGTAACTCTATAAGTACTTTTAAACTAAAAGAATGCTAACTTATTAAATTATTAAACTATTACTTCTGTTTCAGGTTTAAAGGCTTTTGTTATGTTGAATTTGAGGATCTGGACAATCTTCAAAAAGCAATTCGATTGAATGGTCATGTCAATGTAGAAGGAAGTCTTATTAAAGTTGATATAGCTGAGGGTAAAAGAAACGACAGAGGAGGCGGTTTTGACAGAAGAGGTAGAGGAGGTGGTGGTCCAGGAGGTGGTTTCAGAGGCAGAGATGGCGGTGGTGGTGGTGGCGGCGGCCCTAGAGGATATGGAGATGATTTTGGTAGCCCATTTATGTTTTCGAGTAAGCGTTGTGCTTTGCATGACGCTTGCGTCTATGCTACTGTTTATACCTAAAAACCAGTATTAATATTCATAAGCTTTAACACTTATTTTTATTTGAACTTTTTAAAATTTCATTTTAATAACTTAGAACTTTTATTTGTCTCTAGAATACTTTATTTTTGTTTTGATGATTGTTTTTATTTTGGTTTTTTGGTTAGACTTAGCATAGTGTGTTAATAATTCTTTTTTAACAATTTTAATTTTCAGTTATGTTTACTTAATCCAAAGTTGCCTAGTTTTTAAATAAAAAGAAAATATTTGTAAAACAAGTGCTGTACAAATGTACTAAAGATACTCATATAGCTTTTTTAACTAGTAATAATAACATTTTGTTAAAAATATTTCTTCCTACATTTTGATAATTGACAAATAATGTCTTTGAGCTGAAATTAATGAGATTTAAATGTAGCTAACATTAAAATTTTTATGATGATCATTATGTGCATTAGCAAAATTAAATTAAAAAAATTTGAAGCTATTTTGCTATTCAGTGGAAGTAATTTTGTAAATTTATGGATATGTATGAAATTGAGTATTTACTGTTTTTTTCATGATATAAATACGTAAATAAAAATTAAACTGTTTTAAAATAGGACATAAAACAAAATAAATATTTTTGAAAATGTAATTAATTGATATATCAACTATGGATTAGTCAACTTCTGATTAAAGCTGGCAGAAATAGTAGTATTCAGAAAATATTTAAAAAAATATTTACAACAGCTGGCAGAAATAGTAGTATTCAGAAAATATTTAAAAAAATATTTACAACTTTTTAACTGAAAGCAAAGCAGTTGATTTTTTCCCACGCTTTAAATTCTACACTCTAAGCTGCACTGCCAGTATTGAAGTTTTTCAATGTTGAATTCTGCCAACTTAATTTTTTATTTTAAAACCGATAAAAATGCGTCATCATACCGACCTTAAATTTAAACAAATCAAATTTTTCAGGAGGATTTAATGATCGAGGGATGCAAGGCGGTAGGCAGGGCGGCGGTGGCTTCGGCGGCGACGCACGAGGCAACCGCGGT
>JAPYZA010000323.1:0-31517 GCA_030522685.1 Eupelmus azureus
AGATCGACCTCAACCTGTGCAGACAGGTGCGCGATCTCTGGAACTTCCCGGTAAGTTGGAGAGATTATTTATGGAGTTTTGTGGGGAGTTTGATTGTGCAGGTAACGTAGGATTTTGAACTAAGCATATGGAGAATTACGGGGAGTAATTGATAAAAATTTGTTTTGTTGAAACACTGAAGAATCAAATGATTGTGGAAATATTTAATATTAAAGAACAGTTGAAACGGAAGCTGTAATATGTTGAAGAGCATTTTGATATTATTAATTCGATATTGCTAGATCAACTGTAATATTCAAACTAACGAAGGCTATTTTTAATTTTCACAGATGACACGTCGCCTGGAACTAAAATCCATCGACGGATATAACTGAACGCCAATATTATAAGAATCTCGCGCAACGATTGTACTCTTGCGTTCGTTTATTTTTTTTATAACCGTTTTTTTTTCAGCCGTTTTTTATTTTATTAATTTTAGAAATGTTTTAAGATTACGAGATCTTTTTACTCTGTCAACGTGAATTAAGTTACTAGCACAGCGTAATCTGTAGAAGATAAGGCCTTGCTGCATCTAATCTTTGATTTTTATGTAATACAGAGCTTTATTTTATTAAATAAAAAATCGATAACGTTTTTTGTACGCTTATCCGTGCACTCTCTGCGGATGATAATGCAAGATCTTTGCAGGATCATTTGCGCAAGCACGAATATTTTGCATTGTTGTATTTTTATTATATATATTAATAAGTAATCAAAAGTGATGTTTAAATAAAATATTTTTCATAAAATATGATTTTTTTTTTGTACCATCGTTTCAAATATTTGTGATATATGTGATTTTTCTTGTTACAATCGATAAAAAAAATTATGTAAACAAAACATCAACAATAAATCGTTCCACGTTATTTTTACAATTGCCATACACGCCAAGTTCTCATATTACATGCTGTATTCAACACTTTGCGTTACAGGTCAATATACATATTATATCATTTTTTCTCTTTTTTACTTATACGTATTCTATTTTTTATTTTGCACGCATTACTTTTTATAAACAAAGTAACTGCAAAAACTATATACTACGTAATAAAAAAAAATATTTTGCTGCAAAATGCAAAAGGTTTCAAACACCACCCAACCACATTAAAAAAAATCTCGAAAACCAACCAGTCTAATGAACGCAAGCCGAAACTAACTATAATAATTCCTCGTCAAACGACTCTTTCTAACATCACTTTCATAGCACGACTGCATTCTTCGCGCATATTTCTGAAACCGGCCGAGATGCAGCGAACATATATATATATATACGTCACGTCACGACATAAACGGCGCCACAGCACTTCGCTTTTTCCCCTCCCCATCTCCCCAGTCATTTAAGCGTCGCGCCTTGCACTCGCTGCGCGCGTGTAAAGAGACACAGCAGATTATATCCGAAGGTTCGGCGTCGACGCACTTATAGCAGGGCGAGGCGTCGCTTCGCTTCTTAGAGAGTTTAGTGTCCGGTGAGTTAGGTTTGTGATTTGGTTTTGAACTGAGATTTGTGGTTGAGGATTTAGAAATATTTTTTGGTGAGTTTCGCTGTGAGTTTTTTTGTGTGGCGTGATTGCATTCATTATGCATTTCTGATCGGTAAGCAAAGTGCGTTACTGTGGCTGATATCAGTCGTTCGAGAAAATCTCAGTATTTTTTTGAATAATTAAACTATTTTTTTATTAATTGTTTATTTTTGTACTACGGTATTTTTTTATGTTTCTGTAATAAATTTTACGATATGAATTCATTACTGTATTCCAGTAAAATGTTATTCTGTTGAATTTATTTAAAATAAATATTTTTCATTCATAAAAGTACGACCCTAAAGAAATCCAACTAATCAATACCTACCCTACTAATCCAATTTCGGCTGAATTCCTCGCAAACCCCATGGCAGCAGAAACTACCTTTCACTTCACAAAAACTCTCACATTATCTCCGCGAAAAATTTCCGCTCCACTCTCATAAGAATAAATTATATCTGTCACATCACTGATAGTCGTCTTCGATGCCTCAAGATAGGCGAAATAAAAAGCCATCATCGCTCCTTATCGCCATCAGTAATTTAACAACACTCCAACTGTCGTGATCTAGCATTTCTCTCAAACACACATACGCACTTGCTAAAAAAGACTGCGGAATATTACACACTTGCAAATATAAAATTCCACTAAGCTGGCGCGAATCCAAAATTTGAATGGAATGAAAAATTTTCCGTTTTCTTGCAGAGCGCTCGAAAGTTTCTGGGTAGAGGTCACGATATAAGATGACTTTGGAATTGGAGAAATTGTCGCTGGAGGAGGTGCTGGATAAAGAAGTTACAGAGGAGAGCTCGAAGTTCGTCAAGAGACTGATTTATGGACGCGAATTGGAGTGAGTATACTGCGCGTTATTACAGGCGTAATGAGGCTTGTTGAGTCGGTCAATTTGTGAGATTGCCGGTTGGTCGTATCGTTCTGTTAAAGAATTTAAAATTGATTGGATGCTCGCTGAAAAAATGTAGTTAAGTTAAATAAATGGATGTTGATGTAGTGATATTGTAAATATTACTTGTTTAATTCAAATTATTAATGTTTATTAATAAAAATAAATATATGTTTGCATTGCAAATTAATAAATATCCATTTGGATAAAAGTTTTTTTAAGTAGCCGACTAATTAATCAAGTAACTCGGCAACATCTTGAAAGCAAGTATTTTTTAAATACAAAAATTCTCAACATCGCTTACCTCTACTTTCCATCCCACTACCCTATAAAAAATCATTAAAATCTCTCCTCTCTCAGGACTCTCGACATCCCTAAACTCGACGAGACAAAATGTGAGGTGGTCGGCTGGCGCATGGGCGGCGCCCGGAGTGAACAGCTACGACCGCCCCGGATTGTCAGGGTCGGTTTGATCCAGAACTCGATAGTTTTGCCGACCGACGCACCGATTAGCGAGCAGCGCGCAGCTATTCACAAAAAAATCGCTGGTTACATCGAGCACGCGGCTAAGTGCGGCGTCAATGTCATCTGCATGCAAGAGGCTTGGAGTGAGTGTCATTGTTTATAAACAAACTTTTTTTTACGACGGATTAATCTAGTAGAAGTTTTAAATCACGATTGCGCTGAGTCGTGTCAATGACGTGAACTATACTTTGGTTACATACATGTGTACAAGTATGCAAATAATTTGAAAAAAAAATAGCAATTTCGGGATTGTCCATTAAAAAAATATTTCATGATCATTTTAAATTAGTTTAGAAACTAACTGTTAAGATAAAAAAGTAACTGAAAATTTTATCAAATTAATTTGGGCAGAAAAATTAAATTATTAAAATCTTAAAAATATTAAAAATTATTAGCCTGTGCCTAATATTTTTTTACATAATTATGAAACGTAATAAACTGAATAAAAATTATTAACAATTGGCACATCAAGTAACTCATCTAACATTGGCATTATTGTATCACGCAGCGATGCCGTTCGCCTTCTGCACACGCGAAAAGTACCCCTGGTCTGAATTCGCCGAGGAAGCGGAGACAGGACCTACCACCGAGCTGCTCTCAACGCTAGCTCAGAAGCATAACATGGTGATAATCTCGCCGATCCTCGAACGCGATGGTATCAACGGCGAGACTGTCTGGAACACGGCAGTGGTCATCGGGCCCGACGGCCGCGTCATCGGCAAACACAGGAAAAATCACATACCCCGAGTCGGCGATTTCAATGAATCCACATACTACATGGAGGGCAACACCGGGCATCCGGTATTCGAAACTCCTTTTGGTAGAATCGCTATTAATATCTGTTATGGTCGACATCACCCACTCAACTGGCTGATGTTTGGAATCAACGGAGCTGAGGTAAGCATTTCTTCGTTATCTACCTAGAACAGTTTGTTAATTAGATCTTTGCGTGATTCATGCAGATTGTCTTCAACCCATCGGCGACAGTCGGCAACCTCTCAGAGCCACTCTGGCCGATCGAGGCGCGGAACGCAGCGATCGCCAATAGTTATTATACCTGCGGTATCAATCGCGTTGGTATTGAGAAATTCCCGAATGAATTCACTTCTGGCGATGGTAAACAAGCTCACAAAGAATTCGGCCAGTTCTATGGCTCGAGTTACGTCGCAGCACCTGACGGCGCCAGAACGCGAGGCTTGAATCGATACATGGATGGTCTGCTCGTTGCCGAACTAGATCTCAATCTGTGTAGGCAGACCAAGGATGTTTGGGGATTCCGAGTAAGTAGAGTAAATCTTTAGTTTGGCTGTAGTGAACTCTTGGATTAATCAAGGACCTGTTTTAGATGACGCAGAGGCTGGATATGTATGCGAAAAAACTAACGGATGCTACGGAGCCTGGTTTCAAGCCGCAAATAGTAGGGAAGTGAAGATCAAATGAAAGAGAAAGACGTGATGTCACATTGTAAAAAGATCCATTTTATATATTATTTATAAAACGACTAAAACATTTTTTTCGCCATGATGGTATATGTATTTTTGTACGAAAAGTGAAACTTAATTAAATTAATAATAATCTTATAAAGTGATAAAATTAACTTTATACAAGAATTACTATCATTTACCTAGTCGCATAATTAACTACATTTTTAATCGCTTGGCGACGCGTTCAATGCTGAATTTCGCGTTTGTTTTTGGTAAAGCAACGCCTCTTGATAAGCCTTTTTGACTGCCTTCCTATCCGTCGGCTTCCTCGACTCAATCAGCTTCCCGTCGTCCAGCTCTTGTGACACTCCGAGTGGCTCTAGTTTTTCTCCTGGTAACCATTGCCTACGAAATTGAATTAAATTGAATTAAGGATCATAAATATTCTATTTATGGTGGCTTTTCTAAAAAAAAAAAAAAAAAAAAAATAGTCAAGATTATTTTACCATGTTCTCTTCGTGTCAAAAAACAACACAAGGTACACCGTGTCCTTGTAATTGCTCTTTAGAGCTAGAACGTCTTCAGGCGGTGAGGGTATGGGTACCCCTTTATGTACCGTGCCCTTAGGTGTGTTTGGGTCGATGATCAGCGCAGGATACCAAGGGTAACCTCGGCACTTGGCCCAGACAAGCTGCAACGCAGCCAGCACCCCGTTACTGTCAGTTTCCATTTTATTGTTGGTATTGTTACTTGCAGCAACGGGATCATCTGACTGTTTTGCGGTTTTAGGTTTGTGCGTGGGTGAAGAGGATGAATCGTGGGCATCCTCAGCGTCGTCGTCGCGCTCCGGGCTGGTGGAACGGCTAGTAGAGCAACTGCTGCAGCTCGACGACTGGCTTTCGCGCTCACCTATATCGCTGTCTGTTGCGCCGCTCCTATTATTTCAAATTGTTGTTAGAAAGAATTTATATTTTAAAATATAAGTAAAGGGAGATTAAACAAAAATAAACTGTTTGCCAACCTGTAAACCCTAAAGCTATCGCTCTGCTTCTTCTGTTCGTTCTCGGGACTGACGCGGTGTAGCTGGCCTCGACTGGCTCGTGCTTTGGCTTTGCGTGTAAATAACACAGCGGTTCGACGATTCACACCACCAACAGCGCCGACAGGAGTGGTGCTACCAGGGCTTGCGCTCGCTGTGCTCGTATTACCGGGACTTGTGTTCAATACGGATGTCGCCGAGGTATCTTTATCGCTATGTAGATTAGAAGCAAAATAAAGCAACATAAATAAATATATGTTGAATATATCTCGATGAAAAAAAAAATTCAATTTAATAATCTAAGTATTGTACCTGGGGTGCGTTTCGGAATCATTTCGCACTCTTGAACTTCGCTCCCGCTTCCTTGATTTTGAAACAGCATTTGTCTGTTGTTGCTGTTCTGACTGTTTCTGCTGCTCCTGCTCCTCCTCCTGCAGTGGTTTAACTTCCGGAATGTCATCAAGGGACGACAGAGTAGAGGTAGCGTCAAGGTCAGGGTAATCTTTGCGTGCTTGCTCGATGATAACACCGCCCAATTCGCGCATTTTAACACCAGCTCGATAGAACATTGTGTCCTTACGATTGTAGGCCAGGCAGTTGTTAACCATAAGATTGAAATCGTCCTCAAATGCCGCTATCGAGTCGTACTCTTGGCGGTCTATTTTAGCCTGCAAATGATTTGAAAATGGATGTTTTTAATATCTGCAATTTTTTATTTAATCAGTATTAAAATTTACGAACCTCCATTGTGGAAAGATCCATAGGGTGGGTCACGATATCCAAATAATCTGGAACTTCTTCGATGTTTACAGGTTGTCCAAAAACATCGTTTGGATCTCGCATTTTTAACGCGTCTAACAATATTCTAAGTATGCTTTCCAATGGTCTTAACTCATACCACAAACACTTCTCTTTTCTGCTAACAGTAAAATAAAGTATGTAAAAAGTCTTTCTCTAGGTCTTGATAATTATTTATAATTTCAATTAGGTGTATATACAATTTATGTCGAATATTACGATAACTTCGAGAAAACAGTTTCACCAAGCCAGTACTAACTCTTTTAATATTCCCTGCTTAATTCAAAACATTAATTTATCCGTAATAAGAATAAATAAATGTTATACAGGGATCAATTTAGTCTAAATACATATTCAAATACAACTTACACTTTGAAAAGTTCCTTTTTGAGCTTCTCCCTTTTCCGCACGAGCTCGCAAAGTAGCCTAGCCCGCTCAAGGTCCTGGCGTAAACACTGCCAATACTTGAGCTGCTTGTACATCTCATTGCGTATCTCGGCGTCAGGAGTAGGTGACGAGGAGTCGCCAAGCGACGGTGGAGCTCGCGGATGAGGATGCGAGCTCTGTAACCGCCTCAGCAGCGGCACACCATTGCGATACTGCCGCTTCAAAGTCCAATAAGCTATTAGCCGTTGGATCAGTTGGTTCTTCTTTGGCAAGCCCTCTGCTAAACTGCAAAATAAAAAGGATAAAATAAAAAATCAGAAACTCATCCGGACAGATATAAAAAAAAATAATCCTTTGAAAGTTACTTGGCTATTTCACGAATGCGTTCAGGCGGAATGGTAGGTATCGAGATGACGGGTGCGCTCGAGCTCTTCTTGTTTGCGATGGCTCTTCTTCTCGCGTCAGCTGGATTCGTGCTTGGCTGATAATCCGGCGGCGCGTGGGTCTCGCAGTAGGCCGTCTTCTGAACGAGCATGGGTTCGCCGTTGGCCGGCTGCACGGTCCTCATGCGCATACAGAGCCCAGCCTGTTGGGCGCAGGTGACGTGAAAAGCGGCGTAACAGTTGCTTTTGTGACATTGGATGCAGGCGCCGACTCCGCGACGTTTGCACACGCAACAGGTCAAGCGCCAGCGCGCAGCCGGAATGCTCTCGATGCTGTCTATCGGTTCGAGGAATACTGTGTTGGCGAAGCGCACCTCCGGGATCCATAAAGCGCAGACGACGTGTGCCCACGTTGCTGGACGATCCGTTTGTTTAAAAGCACCGCCTACGATATATTTTGATTTAATTTTTATAATTTTATTCAACAATTGTTCCCCCTGCATTTACAGTAAGCTAATTGTTTTTTACAAACCTCGATTTGGGCATAAAGCGCAATCAACAGCTCTGGACGGGCTCTGTAGGCACCTTCTACAGAGCCACTGACCTTCGGGAATGTAAGGAACTCCATAGCAGTCTTGATGCACAGCCAGATTACACATGTCGCAGAAAAGAATGGCATTGCTGTTTTGACACTCTCCATCCATACAAATGCAGCAGACGGCGTCCTCGTCGGCAGCTGTGACGAGAGCCCCGGCAGCAGCTCCGCCGTTGACCTGCTGCTGAAAGTAGGATTCTTTTTCCAGGCGATCCATCAAGAGCTCGAAGGTGTCTGGCTCGAGATTCGGTGTTAAACCTGAGGCCGCGCGCCGCTCGTTCACTATGGATAGCCATGCTGAATCTTCTTCGTCAAGATCGTATTCAACTTCACCTAAATATATAAAAGTACATTCTTAAATGAATGCGGAAATTTTAGTGATTTGAACAATAAAACGCTTATGGAGCTTTAATGTTTGTTTTTTGTTTAAAAAAAGTATATTTTTAAAATTTAATCCTACCATCCAGCTCTTCTCCACTGCGTTCCATAAACCTCACGTACGAATTTGGAAGTGGTTCTGCTTCGCCGATTTGACTTTCATAGCCATCTATTTCTTTAGCTACTGCTGCTGGTAAAGAACTGAGTATAGCCTTGTCCTCTTTTTCTCTGTCAGCCGCTGATCCGCTACCTTTGTGGGGAGAACTTTTTTCGTCTGCATCATACTCTTCTTGTGATACTATTGGAATACTGTCTGTGAAATTAACTTTATACGGTTTGTTGCCATCTTCTCGCCAAGGATTTACCTAGAGAAAGATGAATGTATAATATATTAATTCTATTTTCTTGTACAAGGCATATACAGTTATTCATAAAGTACAGAAAATTGAAAATAACAGAATATTTTATTTCATCTTATAAGCTTTGAAATGTCATATCATAATAACCAGTCGCATCACAAAAGCCCACCCCTCTAAATCAACCAAAATTTAAGAGTCAACAAATCATTCCCAGCAAATCTATAATAAAAAAATTCAAAAGCAATTTACTTAACCAAAACACAAACCAATCAACCACCTCCAACAATACCCTCACTCAAATCCAAGTTGAACGCACCCACACCAACAAAACGAGGTTAGGTCCCGCTTTATTTACTCTACCCTCCTCCCGCTCCGAACCCAACCGCAACACACACACTCAACCTCAAACCGGCGCTTCAAACCCACCACCCTCCAAAACCCTCTCCAAACCCTCCACACCCAACCCCCAAAACGCTCCCCCAACCCTCAAAAAAACCACCAACCCATCACTCTCCTCTCCCCGCACCAAAACACACCAGCCCACCGTTGCTCCAAAACCACTCACCAGCGCGTATTTACTCGACTCCTGAGCAGGCGTAGAATCCGCCGAGCCCGGCTGGCCCACCGGACTCCGCTCCAGCTCCGCCTGGGCCAGCTTCTTCCCCAGCTTGCTCCTGTTGGCCTTCTTGCCCTTCCTCTTGGACGAGTGCGGCGCCGTCCTGGGCCTGGAGCTCGCCGGGGTCGCCGCGGCGTTCCTCATCCTCCTGCGCCTGCCGGCCGCGGCGGCGACGGCGGCGCTCGGCTTGATCTTGCCGCCGCGCGCTGACGACGACAACCTGGCGGCGACGAGCCCGCGCCGCCGGGGCCGCCTCGGCTCCCTCGCGCCCTGCAGCACCGTGTCTCCGGCGTTGGCTCCAGACCGTGGATAAGAAATACTAATGGCTTGTGCGCGCGATGCGCTGAGTTGCGGGACTGGCTCTTTTTCACGAGGACGATATGCTGCGATGATTTGGGATCGTGTGTGTGTATGGTGAGACACTCGCGGATAGCTGCGAGAGCGAGCTGTGTGTGTGGGTGTGTGTGTGCACGGTGTGTAGGTAACCGTCGATCGAACGTGCGGCTGCCGCTAGTTTTTTTTCTCGCCGCGCGGGAGATGGCTGTATGTGAGCTGGAGGTGTATATGGCTTGAGCTGAGGTACTTTACGTGGTGGGGTAAGTTACGTGGTTGGGTGGGGGTAGCTGCGTAGCACGGGATGTGCAGCTACTGGATGGAGTTTAGCGTGTAGTTTTTTTTGCGGGTTGAGGTAGGTAGATTGTTGCGCTGTGTTGTTTTTATATAGAGCGGCTTTGTTGTTGATGTTGCTGAGTTTTTTCTTTTTTAATTAAGGAGGTTATTTTTTGCGGAGTGTAACAGCTGATCGGTTTTGTGGTGATCAGCTGATTTAGCGGGAGCAGCCGTGTCAGATGGGCGGGAAATTTAAAAACGCTGGTTTTTAGAAGAGAGCTTGCGTTTGTATGGCTTTTTGTTTTTTCTTTTTTGGACAAGTTATTATTATGGTAATTATGTACGTGGCGCAGAAATTTTTACATTGAGTCCTGCATGTATTCTAGAACGTTTTTCTTTAAATAACAAAGTAAGTATAAAATACGCACGCCGAGCAGCTACGTAAGCGCGAATTATCGTCAGAACGATTGCTTTAATAACACTTAAATGCAACAATTACTGTTAATACCAAGATAAGCGATGCGAATCAATCTTCTCAAGTAGCTTCGCCTCGCAGCATACAGTTTGCGCAGCTCTATTCGCCATCGACAGCTGATAAAACTATCACTACGTCGCCAAAACGTTTCCTTACCTTATCAAACCACTTCGAGTCTCATCCATTAACATAAACCAACCAGAACGCCAAAAACAATATATCCAACGTTTCTCATAGACATATACTCATTCACTCCCAATTAAATCCATCGCGATCGTCTATACATATATGTATATATATATATATATATATATATATATATATATATTCGCGACTCTCTCGCTTACGTAATTCGCCGGTTCCTCGGTCGTGCGCAATTATACCGTATATGCATGTATGCACATACGTGCAATTGATGAAAAGCGCGCCACTCAATCTGCATTCCGTAGAGCGATGAATCTTATATTAGTTTGTGCCTGAGAGACTCGCGCGATGGTTAACTGCCGAGTGCTAAAATGTAAGTATCATATAGGTATACATATCGTCGCCTCTTGCGATGACTAACACGCTTACATGCTAAAATATACAGAAACGTGACAGTCTTTGTAAGAAGCATCGATATATTAGTATGAGTGCGCACACGCGGTGTGTTGATGTATATATTTATGATTATACTTTCTTTTATGCTTGTTTAGTTGCTCGAGATTCTTTATGTTGATAGCCGCCGATATCGTCGAGCTATATACATACGTGTAAACATCTATATGTTTACAGAGATAAACAATATATACAAAGTACGAGCGTGACGTATTAACGACGCCGCGGCTGGCACGCAGCTCTGAGACATAATAGACTTTCACGTTATTTTCCCGAAATAATATCAAGCTTTCAAACCGATCGAAAAATACCCATCCCTCTCCCTATACACTAAGCTACCTACAAAAACAGCTCACAAACTGTCGAAACGCAATAAAGCAACGAAACCGTCACGTCGCTATATATTTACACATCCAGGTGTACCATCCAAAACAATAACAATTACATAACCCAGCCGAAAAAATCCACTCTAGTACCCCTCGTGGAATCAACGCCTTAAACCATCGCGCGCTCCGAACTCGCGTTTGGAGCAACAGCAGCATGTATATATACATATATATATAACACACATCTACGCGAACGTTGATCAGATCACGTAGGTATATCCATCCGCGCGCTATACTTCAGTCCTCTCTCATCTGGCGGCGCTCTCCCTGCTCACACGTATATATACCCACACGGCCAGTTCTTTGTGTACATGCCGAAGTAGCCGTACGTGCAGAAAACACAAGAGCGGTGCGCGCTTCTCTAGCCTCTCCGCTTTAATCGCGAGTTTATTTTTAGTGGACGCCGCGATCGCAGCATTCTCTCATACATATCCGCATTATACAAAGGCGCCAGCGGTCGACACGTATACGTAAGTAAGCTAATATACCCAGCGCGATTATAAATCCGGCCGAAAAAGCGAGATGTGTGTTTTCTTCCCAGAGCGCGCACAAAGACGTTAGATCGGCTGCATGTGTGTGGGTGAGCGCCGGAGCGCGCCGTAGTGTTGCAATACCTATACACCGCAGCGAGCTGTGTGTATATTTTTTTCTTCCTATACGTATAGCCGCTTGTTGTTTACGTTCTCGCCGCGGCGCACGCGCCCTTCCGCTTCTCTACACCATCCCGGCTGTTATATATACACGCACGTGTCTGTGTGCGCTGTTTTGTGCATATATACGTGCTCCCTTCGCGGAGAGAGCTCCGAAATATTTGCCCGACTCTCTCTGTGTGTGTGTGTAAGTGTCCTCGGGCAAGGGGAGAGTCGCGGCGAACGTGTGTCTGTCTCTCTCTCTCTGTGTATATACTTTATTTTTCGAAGAGCGTAGGTATTTCGCCCTTGGACGGCCAGTGGATTAGCAGCCGCGCGAGTTGGATAGTTTTGGAGAAGAGCTGGGCTGTTGCTGGGCGAGGAGAGAGCTATTATATATACAGCGGGGCCTTTTGTTTTTTGGAGCGGGAACGCGACGAGGTGAGGAGCCGCGCTTTCGGAGTGTTTTTCCTCTGTGCGATGTGTTTTTTGTCAGCGCTCGCTGGGTTTGTGAGTGTCTTGAGGTCGGAGGCGGGGGATTGTTTATTGGCGGGTTTGGAGGTTACTGGTTTTTTTTCGGGGATTTGTTGTTTCTTATGTAATGGGGAAATTCGAGGTTTGCAGTGAGGTCCGGCGTTGAGAGCTGGGTGAAGGTAGAGATTGAAGCGTGGGAGTGTGGATTGTGGGTATTGATTTTGATGAGGGATTTATTGATTGGTTTTAGCGGTGGATGGTTCGTTAACGTCAGCTGTTGACATTGCTGAATTGTTTAACTAACTATTGTTTGTTTTTATTTGATTGGGATGTTAGTCAGTATAGAGGATAGGTATATGTAGAACTATTGACTTTGGGTGTAATTACATAGGTAACTTGGATGGCTGTAATTATAGGCTGGGTGGTTTATTGCTTTGTTTCACTTGTTGGTTTATGGCTGGATGTGTAGGATATTGGTGTAGCTTTATTGGGTGATTGATTAGTTTGATTTGGATGTTTGTAATCTGGTTTATTAGATAGGAGTGATAATTTTGCTACTTTTTTTCTGGAAATGTATAGTGCTTCAAGTTTTGTTTAATACTGTTGTGACTGGAGTTTCTTATTGATAACAACTCTTTCTTCAAAATATCTTGTAAAATCAAATTGTTTCAATTTATTAGAACATACATTATTTTGTGCAATCAATTATGATTTTTTATATTAAGAAACATACACCACTGAATTAAATAAAGTTATTCACTTTTTAACCATTTTTTTTCAGTGTGACTTTTTGAAATTATTGTTATCTTGCAAATCACTAATTGCTTTCCGTTGTTCTTCAATATTTCTCATTTAACTGAGATTCCAATTTTAAAGCATGCATATGCACTCTATTCAATAGTGCTCAATTAAAATATTCTCAAGCAAAATCCACATTCAAATTAGCATGAATTACAAACTTGTTTTTCAGGTTTTATTCTTTGCACCTCTGACAAATAAACGTTGGCATAGCCACTCTTACGTTCAATTAGGGATACTTTTGATTGACATTATCTAAAAATAATTTTATTTAGCTTTTTTTATACCAATTCTGCCTGCTTATAACATCTAAAAATGCTAATATTGTATAATTATATTTTGTTCCAGGTCATAAAACAAAGTGATCAAGCGGAAAAAATGTCACAAGGCTAAGATATAATCAATAGAATTTCATGCCAAATAGTGAATTTTTATTAAAGAATTTTTGGAACACTAATTTTATTTTCAAGCAACAAAAATGCTTGTTACATGCAAATGTTTAAATGTGTCCATTAAAACTAAAGGGCATGAATTACAAAATGTCAATATTGATGATATAGAACTAAGTCCGAATGATCAAGCTGATATTTTTTTTACCAATGTGAGTATTTAAATGTAGCATTTTGTGAATAATTTAATGACATATTTGCTACTTTTTGCTAGATTGATATAAATATTTTATGATTAGAATATTAAAATAGTTTCACATTTTAATTCTAATACAATATTTTATGTTCCAAATTGTTTATTTACTGCATAAAAATTTGGATTAAAAAATATAAATTTTATATTTTAAGGATGTTGCCACTACAAAAGATTTAGAGAATATAACAAAGGAACAACCTGGCCTAGTAGAAGTACGAAGAGTCGGTGCATGGGCTATTCACCGTTGTCATAACTGTCAGATGTACACTCATGCAGTGCATAGGGAGTTTGGAGCTGCTAAAGTTTTAATCAACACACAACTTATTGTAAGTCTAAAGATTTTTAATACTCTTTATAAAATATAAGTTATTTTAGCTTATAAAAATTGGAGCAACTTTTACAAAATATTATTATTTTCATAAAAGATGGATACTGAAGAAATACAAAACCTAAAAGCTAGTCCTGACTTCAGTCCAGTCTTTAGGATAGTAGTAGATCACAGTAAGGCAGATGATCTCGATCCTCTTGAACCTCCAACCAAATTTTCTGGTAAAAATTTTACTTTTAAAAATTCTGCAGGTGATTTATTTATATTATAAAATGAAATTGTATTTTTTAGTGTCTCAGTTGTCAAGTAACTTAAGATTAGCTCTTGGTGGTTTAGAACAGCAACTAGAAGAAGCCATTCAAAGACAAGCTATCTTAGTAGATGAGAGAATACGTGCATTTACTAAGGAGCAGTATCACATATTAGAAGAGTTTAGGGAACGTGCCCATATGGAGCATGCTCTTCTTTCAAGGTGGGTCATAATAATTTTTGAAAATATTGCCAATAATTAATAAAAAATACTAATATCCACTTTTAATTTTCTGCAGGTTAATTTTTAGTGACAAGCAAAGTGTTGGTGGTTCGACCAATTTAGAAACTCCACCTGATACCCCTGAAACTATTCAGCCAAGTAAACCTACCTCAATGAATGATGCAGTAGACGCGACAGTTAATGTTAATTCGAGAAACACTGCGCTTCATCAGCATTCATCTTCTAAACCAATTAGAGGAGTTCATGCAGTTGTAAGTAATTTTGTCAGGAAAATTTTAAGATGAATAAGCTACTTATTATGCTTTTCTAATGTTTATGATTTATTTGTTAGAATGGTAACAGTAGTGACAATGATATACGATCACGGGATATACACAATTGTTATGATGCTATGGAACCTATGTTCCTGCTTGATGGCATGGATGATACTCCATTAGCTATAAGGCAGCTGCAAGCTTCAGATCAAGAATCAGATACTGATGGTATTGATAAATTTGATTTCTCTTGTTAAATTTATACGTTAAAACTGTTGAATCATGCGTGTATTTCTTTTCTTTTATCAGACTCTGGCAGTGAAGGAATACACATACCTAGGAGTCAAAGAAGTGGCCATCCAACATTAGCCAAATCGTTGCCTGTTACTGTGCCTGTTTTTCATTCATTTGGACAACGCTCAATACACGATGAAGATGAAGAACAGGTGAGAATAATACATATAAATTTTTTAATGTACAAATTATGTTTAGTATATGATATAGTATAGATAGATAGTATTCGATTCTTAGTATAATCCCAAGTAAAACACATATAAAATAATATTGAAAATATAGCTAATATTTTCTCTGACACATATTAAAACAGTGTAAAAGATGCAGATATTTAAATTTATATAAAAAATTTTAAGTAGACTTATTAGAAAAAAATAATCACTTCAGGATTCTCTTGCAAGTTTTATGCATTTGTTAATCATAGATCACCTAAAACGTAGATTGTTCTTATGAAATTGTTAAAAAGATTACATCATTCACTTTGAAAAGTTTTTCATGCATAAATCATTAAGTTATTTTTAAATTCAATCTTTAAAATTATGTATTTTTAATGTACTTCTAGTTTAAATATTTATAGTTTCCAAATTTTCATTCATTTTTAGATTTCAACAAAAGATCCAATGGATCCTCACAATATACAAGCTTCTATAAAAGCCTTAGCCAAGAGCGTACACGGTGATACAGTCTTCGGCGATCTACCTCGTCCACGATTTTCAACACAAATCTGACTTGGCGAGTCGTAGTAGTCGCTACAAGTGTCCGAGAAATCGGACGAACATGTGATGTTATAATTTTTTTTATTACTACAAAACTATGACATATATACGTCAGCCGTTATTTTTATTTTTTGATTACTGCGAGAATCCAGCAGCGAGTGTTAAGTCAGTGAATTATATGAATGACAAAATACATATTTTATTATTAAGAATAGCGCTGCTGCTTTAGATATTAGTGATTATTTTCAATACTTTGTCAGACGCTACAAAGAAAGTCAGTCTAATGAAGCGAAGGTGACGTATTTTAAGTGTTTTATATACTGTGCCGGTGATTTATATGAAATTAGAATCTTGCTTATTTTCAATAATGATCGACTAATAATTTTTTTTTTTCATTTATTGAACTAGTGAGTATCGAAATGTACCTTGAAATAATCATACAACCCACCGTTTTTTTAGTAAGTTTATAAGAATATTGATGACTGTTTAGAAATGAAATTTAAACTCTTGTTTACAGGAACAAAGCCAATTTGAATTTTATAAAATGTATGTATGGCGATGAATTTAGAAAGGCTACTGTACTAACAACATAAAAATTATTATAATTTTTTATTAGCTTCTACTGCGTTTTATTTATGAAGTGTTTTTACACTGTAGCATGTAAAAAAGTAAAAAAGTTATTAATTTTCTTTTTATTTACGATTAGTATGGTATCCTTTCAGAATTAATAGAAAAGTTTATTTTTAACAATTTGTAAAATCAGATAATAAAAAAAACATTGTTATCGAGCTTTTTTTAAAATTAATATTAAATTCAAATGATTTAAATATTTTCTATTTTATTATAAATAAATTTAATGACGTCCACTTTTAGAGTCTTACTTCATATTGTTCTCGTTATTTCATAGAAGAAAAATATATATTGAATATTATCAGTAATTAAATTTTAAAAGCCTGTGTGTAACTACCTTTTAAGGAGTATCTATAGTCAAATATCTAACTTCCTTAATTTTATAAATAATGTTAATTTTCATTTTATTTTTAAATTTTAACCATTTATTAACCAACATTTTATTAATGTGCATTTATTATGTGAAATAATGTTAATTAAAAATTGATTTAAGAGATTTTGAAAACTTTGTATGTTTATCAAATTTTGAATGTAACAAAGCAATGCTATTTCTAGCTAAGAAGTATATAGAAAAAATTACAATAAATATATTTTTATACCTAAATTTATAAGTACTGAATAGATCTAGTTATAAATTAATAGAATAGCCTTTTTATAATACTACAAAAATAAAATGAAGTTTTAAGGAGTGCATAAATCATTACAATCATATTTTAAATCTATTAATATTTGACTGTGGATGCTCCTTACCAATTCTACTATTTGTAAAGTGTTAATAATTGTCTCGAACCAGTTTCTTCCGTTAGTAACTCTTGACTGATCCGCTAATACTCACAGCGAACAGCACATATACACATGTACAGGTACAAAACGAAGAACCTTAAGCGTCGCTAAACAACGAGTTAACCGGTATATGTCCTGTAGGCCAAAAATATCAAATGCGAATACAATAAGAGTAAAGTGAAACAAATACAAACAGCTTTCAAGTAATTGCATATCGTAACTGTTTGCAAAGCTATTCTTCGCCGATAGGCTGAAAATAAAATGATTGTTATAAGAAAAAAAAAATCTTTTTTTCCTCCTTTTATTCAGCTTCCTTTCATGTATATTTTTTAAAATCCGGCATAAACGATGTTCCGTTTATGTTGATGCTCTTACAAATTGCGTTAATATGATACAAAATACCGATACAAGATGTTTAATTAAACGGTATTTCATTATATATTAAATAATTTGATTTAAAAAAAAGAGAAAAACATACGCTACATTATTTTCATTTTAATGCGATTTCTGCAAGTGACTGTACATCGACAACCCGAACATGTTTATAAAAGTACGAAAGAATAATCCAACTGCGATTCTAAAGCCCTTGTTTCTCCTTAGAATAAAAAATATTACGATCATTAAAATAATTGGACAACTTTCGAATCAAATCTTGAAGCACTCGAAATCGCATTAAAAATCATAAAAAATTGCAGCGTAATATCATCCCTCCTTTTTTCAAAATCAATCCACCTATCGGTCTGTTTCGGTGCAAGTTCGAGGCGAGACCGACTGCAAGCTCGTGCGATCTCGCGCTCGTGTGTACGTTCCACTCGCTGCGAGATCGCACGCTTAGTGGAACTTTCTTAAATGTCAGTGAACGACTGGCGCCTTGTTCTTAGCGGCGAGCTCCATCTGCGCGGCGGCGACGCTCTTCATGCCGTCCTGAACGCCGCTGAGGTTGGTCTTCCAAGCTGCGAGCAGGTCGCGCAGCTGCAGCCACTGCGGCCGGCCGAAAGTACGGTGCATCGTGCTTGAAACGAGGACCTTGTGGCCGGCTTGGTCCATGCGGGCGCGGACCAGCTTCGTCTTTAGAACTGTGGGAGATTTTTTGTTTAGTTTCTCGGTTTTTTTTAAAGGGGAATCATTTATGAAAAGTTAAGTTAACATGGAATTATTGATTTATAAAATTTTCGGTTAAATTAGATAAAGTTGTCGAATGTTACGATAACTTAATAGAAATGTAGTTCTATCAAGCCAGTACTAATTCTTTTAATCTACCCTGTTTTTATGAGAAATTCATTTACTCATTAACATAATGAGTAAACTTGTTACAGGGTGTAATTATTATAAAATACTAATACATACAAACTGAAATGAAATATTACATGTATAAAATTTAAAAAAAACTTACCATCAATAATGAAACTTTCAACTTGATCCTCTTCAATTTGAAGTTCATTTTGAATGGTCTGAAACGACATCTCTGGATTAGTTTCAGCCAGTTGCATGAAAGTAAGTAGCCTCATTTTCTTCATGTTTTGTTCATGATTTAAGCCAAGATTACTTTCAACAAATTCTTTGTGATCTTTGTGGAATTTCAAATAAGCTGGCAATTTCTCTTGAACAAATATGAGTAGCAAATCGTGAATGAGTTCTCCCTCCAAGAAACGCACTGGTTTTAATGCTAGAAGAGGATCTAGCAGAAAAGTGTTTGGATCAGCCAAAGCTGCTAAAATGCAGCGCTGTGCATCTTCCCTCGCTGCAGAGGCATTTTCAGAGGTGTAAGTGCCTAATAATTCTACCATGACTGCAGCTGCTTGTTCACTATAATAATAAGCAGGTATTAATTAATATACATTTATTCAAATATATGGTAAGTTTATCATAATTCTTAATTTTTAAGACTTAAGTGTGCTTACCCTTGTTTGCAACCAAGTAAAACTTCATGTAACAAACGAAGAAGCTTCTGCATTTGTTCATTTGCAGGTGGACAAGTAGCAAATTGCTGCTTCAGTTGATCAACTCCATTGTAAACAGCTTTGACTTGATCAACATTTTTTGCAATTTGAACTAAATGATAATATACATGGTATCTCATAGATGAATCTTCTGGCAGTGATTGGAAAAGAAGCCACAATCTGGAATATAAAAAATATTGTAAATAAACTTGTAACGTAAATAATAACCAAGAACAATAAGAAACATCAACATGCTAAATTCATTGATAAAAATTACTTACGCTTTAAGACAGACTAATCCCAGTTTGTAGCCAGGAGCCTTTGTTAATTTCTCGCAGAAAGCTAATACTATATTCTCAGCACGTTCAGTTGGTACAAGGATCATAATGGATACAATATCATTCAATATTGTCTCAATTTCACTCTCGTTGCCCTCTTTGAAGCAAGCGTCGCACACTCCAATTATCTTATGCAAATCATCTTCGATTCCCTTGGGTGACTTTTCCTCGCTGATTTCTGCACCAAGACTCTTGAAGTAGATCCTCAACTCCTGAGCCTGTAACAATTAACCCACGTTAAACCAATAATACTCAACACAACACAAACCTAAACAACAATCAAAAGAAACTCCAAAGTATATGTAACAATGACAATAATCAAGGCACGACATCAGTCGGCATCTGGCAATCATAACCTAAACCTCAGAGCGATAGTAAAAACTCGTGAAATTTTTCGCAGAAGAAGAAACTCTTTAAAAGATTGAAAAACTCACCTGGTCCTCGGTGGTACCGTCCATAAAAACCGCGGGTCCCTGCATTGTTTTAAGCCTCTAAGCAAATTTTTTAGAGGAAAATAAAGCGTCCTCGCCGACTCGTGCTCGTGGCCCACCGAGCGTAAAGGTGACGCCTCGAGACGCGCTCCGGCTTTTGTGACGCTTTTTACCACGTCCTGACCGAGTGACGTCAGGTTTCGGGTTCGGGCTGATTTCTAAAAAATATGATTGCTCCAATTTATATTATTTTTTTAAATAAAAATTAAAGAATTTCTTTTCTAGATTTGTGGATTTGATTGTGAAGAGGAAAATTTTTTTTAATAAGATTGTACGATTATGTGTAAGTAGAGCGTGTAGGGGGATTATACAGTTTTCGTACAGTTTAAATTATTATTCGTTATTATTTTTATAGGAATTGGTATTTACATTATTTGCAACATCTTCAGTTTGATCAAATTTCCCACAACAGAAAAGTATACAAACACACAGTTAATGTTCAAACAACATAAACCTTCAGCCAACCTTCCTTCCTCCACAAAAGAATTCAAAACTTCAAACCACATCAACCCAGCAACAAAAAACCTAAAAAAAACCACGCGCATCAAAAAATCGAACCCGGCGCGCCGGACAGTCCGCGGCAGCGCCACGTTGAGTCATCGCATTCTTGAAAACGCGGCTCGCAAAAACGCCTTGTCGGCGGCTATACCCTGGCTGCGTGTCGCAACTCTGTGTTTGGATAAAATTTTCCTCCTTGCACTTTGCATTACTTACAACCCAAGCGGCTTTTTTTTCTCTCCGACGTAGTCCGACGTGCGTACACACACCTATAATACATAGCCGAGTGCTCGTTAAAATCGGAGCGGTGGTTTGGAAAAGGCGACCGCTCGATAATCCAGCGCTCACGCGATGAGAAAAGTGCGTCCGACCAGCTGATACGCACCGACACGTAGCCCCAATTTTTTCGAAGTGAGAGAGAGGGAAGCTTTTCTCGCCTCGATCATCGCTGACGTTTTCATGATAGTACGGTTTTTCGCGTTGGAGATTTAATTGGACGGAGAGCGGCTGACCTGGCGCTAACCTGTACAGCAGTTGCATGCCTACATCGTCCGCTTTATGACACTCTGGGATTAGAAATTCGGAGCTATGGGTGAGTTGGATTTATGTGGGGGTGTGCGATGGGCTGGTTAGTTGGTGTGGTTGGGTGGCAGATTGTTTTGACGGTTGGGTTTGCGGTGGATGGGTTTGGTCTGGTTTGGTCGATTGGTGTGGGCTTTGGTTTTAGTTGTGGTTGAAGTGATGTCAATATTGGGATGGGGATATGTTTGGAGTGATTTTGAAGGTTTAAGGAGGTGGAGCGACCAAAGATTGGATTAATTTTTGGAGTTTCATTGAATACTTCTTGTGTTTTGTTTAACGAGCACAATTGTGATATTGTTTGATGAAAACGTCAATAAAAGTGACATATGCAGTATTTAAAGTAATATGTTATGTCAGTAATTTCATTGATTCATAATTAATCATAATATCTAAACATTTCATAGGTATACTTGTATAGATATACATATTTATTTAAATAGAACAAATTAATTTGTTGATACTAATATTTTTCAAGATTTATTAACGTTGAACTACATATTTCAGGTGGTCTACTTAGTTACTTTCGGAACCTTCTTGGTAGCCGAGAAATGAGGATTCTTATTCTTGGCTTGGATGGAGCAGGAAAAACAACAATTTTATATAGGTATTATAAATATTTTTGATAATTTTTATTAAATAACTAGACTTAAAATTTGATTTAAAACTTAAAATTTTCTAGATTACAAGTTGGAGAAGTAGTAACTACAATTCCCACTATAGGATTCAATGTTGAACAGGTTACTTATAAAAATTTAAAGTTTCAAGTATGGGATCTCGGTGGTCAAACGAGTATACGGTAAAATATTTATTAATTTACAATTTAATGAATTCAATATTAATATTAAATAACATAACTTTAATTTTTTAGGCCTTATTGGAGGTGTTATTATTCAAATACAGATGCTATAATCTATGTCGTTGATTCTGCTGATAAGGATAGAATAGGCATTTCGAAAGATGAATTACTGTTAATGTTAAGAGTAAGCAATTATTGTTATATATTCTTTTCAATACTTTTTTAAATTGATTTAACTTTTTATTTCAAAATCTTCAGTTTGGATTTCTGAAAGTAAAAATTTTAAAATCTGTAGAAATGAAAAATTTGTTACAAAATATGATTTTATGTACAAAGAAATACTGTTAAAACTATTGAACTTTATTAACACATTTTTTGCATTCTGATTGATGACGATATACGTTCATCAAATAGGATGGCATCTTTTCTGTTATCAGTTGAACTGATAAAGAGATAATTTTTTGTAGACTAAAATCTTTCATTGTAGCCTCTACTTTACCAACAAGGATTCTTGCAACATAACGTTAAGATTTTTCCAATAATAATTGGAAACAATAAATTAAACAATTATTCAGTTTATTTATTTATTTGTTTAGTGATTAAAACAATCTAAATATTAAATCCCTATTTTTCAGGAGGATGAGTTGCAAAACGCGATCCTAGTGGTCCTAGCTAACAAACAAGACATGCCTGACTGTCTAAGCGTAGCGGAAGTGCACCAGGCGTTGGGCCTGGACGCTCTGAAAAACCGTACGTTCCAGATCTTCAAAACTTCAGCGAAGAAGGGCGAGGGTCTTGATCAGGCCATGGACTGGCTGTCGAACGCGCTGCAGGTCAAGAAATGATCGTACGCGAGAGGCGCCAAGACGATGACAGGACGCTTACCGGGGCTTAAGGCACTAGTCCGCGCGGCGGCGAAACTCACGGCCGCGTGAATCTACAGCCAAACACTCGATCATGCGCGAGGAGGCGACGACGAGGAAAAATTTGCTCTCGCTGGCTCTTCTGTGAATTTAAAAAAAAATGAAAAAACAAGGAAAATTGAAAAAAAAATACTAACGATCACGAGAACCTATTCCGAGAAAAAGTCTGACAGAAGCACACGATTAACTAGATGTATAACTGAATAAGTACGAGTAATGCCGTTCAGTGTACCGCACGATTTATAACTACGCGTAATGATCCTTGCCCCTCTCTCCTATGTTCTGCCCTTGTGTTTTTGCAAGACTTTTTCTATAGATTAGTACTTTAATATGCAATTTATACATAAATATATATATTTAAGTGGATGCTGGAGTTTTCTGTTTTGTCTGTTTTATCGATTCTTGCGATTTGTTAAAATTATTTTTTTTTTTAATATTAAAAAGTTATTCTTTAGATTTTAATAATCAAAAAAATTCTGTTTTCTGCGTATTTAAGAAAATTTTGAGCTTCTAAAAATTATTTTAGGAAAATTTATAATTCTCGCTAAGAATAGAAAATAGATTTTTCCTGACGAACAATTTTCAATTTTGCTTATAACATTAATGAATGTGGCTTTATTGAAGGATCTTTATAATTGCTTATAAAAGCTGGGAATGCTGGTAAAATAGGTAACGGATATGATTGAAGATAATGTTCATTGATACTAAGTTATAAGGTGGCTGCCCTTAATTTGTATTTATTTTTATTATCAATTTCTATGTTAAACAAGTCGATTTTAGGTATTTCATATCTTTATCATAATGTCAATAAAATTGATTTTTTTTCTATATGATTTATAAAAACGAAAAACTCCGGTGATTTTTAGAGCCAATGCGTGGGTACACGGTAGCTTAGGTATAATGTGTTTCCAAGATTTTTCTTATATTTCTCCGTGTTTGTATATTTATTTGTACGTTATATTTATTTACTCGCATATTTTTGTAGGGAAGTTAATATGTTTTCCACTCGGAATGTACATTTTTCTCTTTTTATTACAACTTTGCGTGTAAAATATATGATTACTTCACCAGCCGAGTCATTCCGATGCAGTGACATTTAAGATCTATTTTGCGCCAATTATAAACTACCAGAATACTTTCGAACAAATAAATCGATTATATAAAAATTTATTTTTTTGTTAAATTAATTTATTATATATTTTTTCAAATTTTAATTTTTTAGTCAACAGTTATGAGTTACTAACTCGTCAACATCGACTAATTCAACAAATTTTTTCTCTTTTATTTATCATCACAATAATTTGATTTAAATTATATGTCAGATATCAAGTTCATAAAATACTAAGTTTTGTATTCAAATGGTCAATTACAATTTTTTTAATAGGAATGTATGTTTGTAAAAAATATAAAATTGTATTATTTTTTATTTACAAAATGTTAATTATGCAGTATTGCCTTCAAGACAAAAATTTAATGAAGTCTGACAGATACATATTTCGACGAAGTTTTAGATTATTAAAAATATCTCTAAAGCAAGAGGTAATTAAGGGCGCACAGAATTGTCTATGTAGTTCAAAAGCTATCTTCAACCAAAAGTGGAGCCGACCATTACAGTGCGCAGTTTGTAGGTGTCGTCGTAATAATTTATTAAAAATGGTCTACATTTGCCTTATCACAGGTACCACAGCGTCTTGAGTGAAAAAGCTACACGGGTAAAAATGTTTACAATAAATTGTAAGAATGGGTGAAGTCAAAAAGGACTACTCTTCCTTGTATTTATTTTCGAAGATCCAAAATTCCAAAATAAAATTTTTTGTAGCATGTAAAGCGAATAAATAGGTAATCTTGAAAACGGTATTGTAAGCGGTTCGTTTTCTTCAAATAGACTTCGTAACAAGTAAGTATAAATTTAAAAAATTTACTTTTGGTAAATTTCTTAGGAAAATAAGTTAATTATATATGTTTTTATTTTATACTAGAATCCTTTTAAGGGAACTAAAGCTTTCAAATTTTTACTGGATTTTTTAATGTGTCTATAAAATGTGTTTAATCGAGTTGAATTCCACAGTTTATTAAAATATATAATAAATTTCTGAACTGTGGCGACGTATGAACTCTTTAAATTATTTTTTTTAGTTAGTTTTAAGATTTAATTTTTGCATTATAGGTGTGTGAGGTATATTGTTTATAAGAGTAACGACTGCAATCACGATGCAAAAATTTAAATAATTTTTTTGTTTCATCTACGCTATACATTTTAGCAGTTAATATATATTATTTTCCAAACTGTAGCAGCATGTGACGCTATCACTACCTTCGAAAAGCTGAATTAAATTTTCTAATACAGAGTTGAATAAATTATGCATATAGTGTTTCACCATGATCTTGAACTACGAGTTCGAATGCTATTGAACTTCTTAAAACAATTTACCAATCATGAATAGTCGATTAGCTAAAACGTCCATTCTGTTAAGTACAAGTTTCCATCTACCTACATACTCCATCAAAATAATACCCTGCCAAACGCCGAATAAGCTACTGGTCCAGTGACTTTTGTTTCTTCAAAAAACGATCTCAAGCGCACCGTATATATCATTATTACCAGCACCCAAAAACGAGAACATATCGCATAAATGTAATTATTAAACGGATGATACGAAACTGAGATTTCGGCTTTTTAATTTAAAAGCCCAACGCCGCGTCTTTTTGAAGTTTTGCGCCCCGGAGGTATAACCGAATTAATTCTTCAGTCTCGCACCTATATGTTTTATTACAAAAGATATCGGTTTTTCGAGACCACAGTGCGAGCTATTAGATATTTAGATAATAGCCAGTATACAAGGAATTTTCTTGAGTATTGAATAACATGCTATTATTACCTCTGGTAATTTATTGGAAGAAAACCCCGATACTCTCAAAAAGGAAGCCGTTTAATTTCTCAATAATCCTTTCTTTCACGGCTGAACGATCTACATCGGCAAAGGCGTATACCTATTATTGAATTCCCACTGAGAAAACGGGCAATCTCGAACGTTATAATTCCGAAGTCAGCTTTGCCCCTCGGCGCTCCTCTCCGTTAAAGTATATCCAGCGCAATGATAAGTACTCGTCCAGAGTAACCGCGCTACCACAGCGAACAGACTCGAAAAGGCAGATCGCCGGCCCGAAATTCTCGGCGCTTAAAATGCGGAAGCGGGCGAGGAAATCGATTTTTGAAGGATAAGCAGAGCCGGCTACTTCACAAAGGCCTACAATAAACCAAGAGAGTATAAAAAAACTTAACCATATCGTGGCCTAATACGTCAGCGAGCTTCAACAAAAAAGAGAAGCATACATACTCGAACACTAAGGTCTAAGAAAGAGCGATAAAAAATAAAAGAGCCTCGACGAGGGCGCGGATTTATGGGGCCGAGGAGAGGAGCTCACGTATACACATCAGGGGCCCGTTACACGTGGGGGCGTGAAACGGATAATTTCCGTCCGCGTTGCGCGCGCGAGATATATAATCGGCCGTTCCGATCGGCCGAAGAATATTGGGCAGCGGGCCGAGATGCGTGAGTGTATATAAATCGAGACCGGGAATTACGTATATACATGGGCGAGTCGGTGAAAAAAGCAGGGGCTGCGGATGCGGTGACTCGCGCGAGCTGGGAGATTGGATTGGAGATATACAGTGCGGGGCGAAAGTGGAGGAGGTCGATTTGGGACTTGGTGTGGGTGTAGGGGAATGAATTCTGTTATTTTAGAGTTTTGAGGAATCGATGGGTCGTCTTTGTTGTTATTATAGTGGAGGTTCGTGGCTGTGATTTCGGATTTAAATATATGCGGTGTATGTAATATTGTTGTAATGTTTCGGTAATATTGAGGGTTTTGCTGTGGTAATGTAATGTAACTGTATTATTATTGTAAAACTGATGTAAGGTTAGTGTATTATTATTGATATACTGAGTAGTTGTATGGTGAAGTTTAATAATATAGTTTAAGAAGTTAAAACTGTATGTGATACAGTTATTTTTTATAAAATATATTGATTATAAAATACAGTTATTCATTATGAAATATATGGTTGTTGAACATTTCTTTAAAAGAAAAACATGTTTTGAAAAGTATTACACAGTAATTACAAAGCTAAAAATGTAATTTATAGATTTTTCAAATTTCTTATATCATATTTCAAATTTTATTTTTTACTCAAAATTAAAAATAAAATTATTAAAAATCCAATCCGACTCTCAAACAACCATTGTTTCCCAAATCTCAGTCCAATCATCTCTCTAGCAGAAGACAGAGTCATTCTCGAACGTTCCTCCATAAAATTCAAAATCAACGCCCGCAGCCAGGCAATCGCTATCCACTTTTCGATCCCGACCAGGGCTCCATTAATTCCTAATACGCGTTTTTAACGATATAGCCTCGCGCCGTTCACGCGCCGGTCGTGCGACCATCTGTTCAGCTGACGGCGGCGCCTTTTTTGAAAAATCACCCCGGAGCTCCGTCTTGCCCCCTACGCGCACGCGTAGACCGCTCTCTGGGCTATAACAACGAACGGCCCTTATTATGCTTCTTTAACGAGCCCTTCCGCGCACGCGCGTTAATTCGGCTCCTGATTTATGAGCCGCGGTGTGTTTCTGAGCTGCGTGACCTCTTTACTAGTGATTCGGGCTAGCTTTTCTTTTTAGAGAAGGTTTGGAGAGGTGGATTGTGTGTATGGGGATTTGAGTTTTCTTGTCACGTAGGCGTTTTTATTGCTGATCGGATGGTTATCTCGAGCTGTCTTGATTTGAGATTCGAGTGTGACTTGCTGTGGACGGTTGTCTGATTGGGTAGATTTCTTTGTCGGATTTCTTTGTTTCTTTCTTTATTTAATTAAGGTGCTGATGGAGCGGCAAGATTTACTACTGTACTGTATTCGTATAATTGAAGTTATTGATGAATGAAAGTTATTTATTTAAGGTGGTTCTAATACAAATTTGATGTAAAATATAAGAAATATATAGAATCATTGAATGCCATAAAAGACAAAAAAGGACTCTCCGAATGTTGAAAGAAAGGTGATGTTAAAAATGTTATCTTGCAAGAAATCTTATTATTTTTTACTTGATTATAATATTCATTTAGTTCGTTGAAAAATTTTATTTGGATTTATCCAAATAAAAGTTAAAAATTTACGAAAGTGCAGAAATTTTCTAAGAAATAAAATGAAACTTTCAAAATAAAAATCGGATGAAAAATAAAACTTTCGAGTGCTTAATTAAAATTTTTTCTATTATTATTATATCTTTTATTATATTTAATACTTTTTCAACAAATATTCTTTTTGGATAAGTTAGCGTGTGTTTCTTTTATCATAAATTATTATATTATTTTCAGTATATTAAAATAAAATCCAAACTAACTTTATACATTTTAAGCCCATTTTCACATAAACCTTGAACTGTACAATTTAATCTATAAAACCGAATCGAAAATATTTCTTACTCAAAAATATAAATGTATTATCTATTTTTACCAAATTACAAACCCCTTCTACCCACGACGACCTAAAAAAACGAAGATGTCAATCCCAACTCACCCGCATCAAAAATGCCATCAATTCTCCGAAAAATTTTCTCAATCCACCCGAAAAAACACAACTCCTAAACCTCGTTCGTCAAAACGCGTTCGATCAGCCTCTAATCGTTCCCTCAAAAAATCGCCCAGCCGACCATAACCTCACACCCCTCAGGGGGATGATGGATCGATCGGTCGCGCTCCTCTGTTTTTGCGCGAAAGAACAATCACTGATTTTCCACGCTCGTTAAGCGCCCGAACAAAAGGCAGATCCAGCCGGCGAGATAAAAACGCGCGGCCTAAAATTTCGGGCCGCGGAGCTCCCGCCGAGGGCCCATAAGGTGCGTTCGCGTGTGCGCTCGTTTAGGATAAAGATCGATATCCCGCTGCGGGGGAGTTATTACGGCTTATTATCTGGATTAGCGTATACGAGTGCACTACGGTAACGTTTAGATGTGGCAGCGTGGTTTGGATTCGACGCGGATTATCGTGATATAGTGTCGGTTTTTTGGATGCGGCGGCGTCTTTTGTGAAAGTGGTGCGATATCCGGGGGTAATTGGGGGCGTGGGTCGGTTGGCGATTTGAATATGGGGAATATTTCAATTTTTTGGAAGGCGGGTGGAGGAGTTTTGATGGGAGGTGATTAGGAGAGTTTAGCTTGTTATAATATGATGCGTATTTGATAAAAATTTGTAAAAATAGGTTTATTAGCAATGATTAGAAAGTCATTAAGAATAGTTAATCAAAAGTTTTTATGTAAAACAAAATAATATTTGTTTTTTGCTCAATATTAAGTTATCAAAAATTCTCATGAAAACGTTGATGTGTTTAAACTTTTCTTGTACTAGCATGGACTTATTAGTGTGAACTATGATACATTAAATTTAATATAAATTTACAGGAAGCATAAGTTTTTATGTATACATTTAACAAAATTGATCCAATGGGTAAAGTTCATGTACATTTATTTTTAATTTAATGCGCAACCATACTAAATGCAAACGTAATTCAAATTTTTAATATTTGTACTAATTAATTTTTTGTTAATGTGTATGTATCGATAATTTTGCCTGCAATACATACACATCTTTATTAAATTTAATGAACAATTTTAAAACAGATCCTGCGGAATCGATTATGCTCGAGGATTTGCAAGCGTATAATAATATATAAATAATATAACAGTATTTCTTTTTTTTTTTTTTTTTTAAATTTCAAACTTTCTATATAATGAAAACGTAAATTTTAGCATAGATTTTATCGGGACATAAATGAAGTCGCGAATCCATTTTTGGAAAAATTATGATTGCTCCAAAATTAAAATAAACCCTGAAATAGCTCAGAAACTCTTCGGCTTTGATACACCCATTTCATAATTTACCACAAACAGAGCTCCAAAATCTTAATATCATACTCGCAACGCAACCCGATCACCCAAATCTCTTTCCATACACGTGCCAAAACAAATCACCCTGACCACCTCCCAAAATTAAAGCCCCCGTATTCAATCGCACCGCGTATCAAAACCTCAAACTAGCCCCTCACCGTCACGTCAAACCTCTCTTACAATGACTATAATACACTCATCTCTCTCCCCTCATCTGACACTACACACTAACATCCCACCACGCCCGCTCGGATTCCACCCAAAAAACCTGTCACCCGCGCGCGACCCAGAACAACGACAGCCGCGCAATTTTCGGATTACTTATTATTCCGGCCGTCTCTTCCGCGTTTCGGCCGCGACCACGAGCCTCAAATTTGATTACACACGCGCGTAACTCCCGATTATGAAGGGCCAGCGCGGTCATTAATTACGCTGCGCGCACAACGACGCGAACATATTATCGGATCCAGCGAGTCATCGCAGCTGCGCGAGCTTCTTTTTTTTAAGTGAGATGCTCTCCAATTATAAGCGCGACATTGGGATCGATATGCACGCGGTGTGTTGGTATGATAGTTGGAGGTTTTAATGATGGCCTCTCAGCGCTGAGCCCGCCGTGAGTTTATACTTTTCGGTGCGCGCGGTCTGGAGGAGGTTATTGTGAATGAGTAATTTTGGTGGTTTGGAGAGCGGGAAATGTCACTGGGTTGGGTGGTGTGTATGGTTGAGGCGAGTAGCTGTGGGACTGTGCGGATTTTTATGCGGTTTTGGAGTTTTGGGAGTTGATGGATTTTGAGAGCTTGTTAGTGGTATTGCTCGTTTTAAACCAGCTTTAATAGTGCATTGCTATATTTTATTTGAAGATTTTTAAAACTATAGCTTTTAGTGGTTAATATATTTTACCGATTTTAATAAAATTTAAAAGTATAATGAAACCCAATTCATAATCTAATTTTTTTTTGTTGAGCTGTTTACGAGGAGGTCGAGTGTACGATAAATCGGATGCAATTGGGAGGAAGCTGCAAGACTGTGACTTCATAATCTCATTTTAAATTTTGAAAAAATATACTCACACTCACTTTCTTATATTCTAGTGAAAAATCAATAATGTGATAAACATTTCTTTATTTAAATTGGATATTGGATGATAATTATTGCTAGTAATCATAAAGCTTTAAGGAGCTGTTTAAGCTCATTAATCGACTATATTACTTATAACGTAGACCGAATAAGTATATTAAATATTAAAAAATATATGTTGGAATCTATTTAATTTAGTTACAACTACCCTCTGAATAATAATGTATTCTATTTATATCCAAAATTTTAAGACGATAACCTGGATTCGCATAAACCGCCAAACATTTTTTTTAATATAGTCAAAAAGCAGCTTGTCAGCTCTTCATAAAATAAGAAGAAACCCGGAATTTGAGATCCTAACATTTCAAAAAAACTCAAGTTATTGATATTTTTAGCTTTAATTTAAGGAAACATTGAAATAAACACTATTTTTCAAACATTTTTTATCTACACTCAAAAATAATTGGACCAAAAGACTGTGTAGTCTGTTTCTTAATCATTTTGCAACGCTTTAAACCGCAGAGCACTAACAACTCGGATGCCAAAAGAAATCTATTTCCTCTTCTAAAGCTGATTTCACTATCCGCAATATCAGTGTCAAAAATAATCTGTAAAAGATTGCGGTGACATAACATTCTTTTACATCAACTAAGGTATGCGACTTTTGAAAATCATTAGCACGGTTATCGGTTTAAGGTATCAGGACTGAGTTTAAACCTGAAAAAATAATCAAATTTAAATAAAGAAATAAATTTTTTTGCTCTTTAATTTCAATTAAAGAAACTTTTCTTACCTTAAATATGCTTCAAATATTACAATTTGATCAATTCAGAGGTCCAAAAAGTCTGGTACAATGCTT
>JAPYZA010000324.1:0-34128 GCA_030522685.1 Eupelmus azureus
TCTCTCTCTCTCTCAGTTGCGCGCGTGCGCTCGCTCCATACAAATACAAATGTGACATGTTTACTACGCGGGCGCAGCTTTGATTACTACTTTCCTAGCTGTATCTCCTACCTTTCTTTCACTCGGATTCCAGCTACTTTTCATTACCCAGAGTTTTCCGATCTCGCACGCGCCACTGACTTTTTTGTTCACGGGCAAAGCACAATGGCTTCGGGGGGTGTGGCACGCGAAGAAAAAATGTAATTTCTTAATTATTTCGCGCTCGCGCGCCGCTCGCGCGCTGCTTTGTGCGAGTCTCGAGCACTTTGGTATAATTAGAGCGACCGATGATTAAAATTACCTGAGCAAAACTGAGGCTTGTTAGTTCCTTTTTAACTTGCGGCCCGCCGCCTCCGAACCTCACGTAATAGTAATTAAAACTAGTGTTTGTTAGGGGCAACGATATACTGGATAATTTGTTTGTCGGCGTAGCTATGCTGTGAGAGAGCGAGAGCGAGACTTTGAAATGCGGAACTACTATAGTACGATTCAAGATATTTGTAGAATTATGATTTGTACAACATTTTGCTAGAAAATGGCATCATGAATTTTGATAATTATAATTTAATCATTTTAAAGAGAGTATAGTTATAAATGCAATATAAATGTGTAATTATTAAAATTACTTAAACTACAAATTACTGATAAAATTATTTATTATATTCAGATTAATGATTAAAATTTCGTGAGATATTTAAAGCTGTTTGAAGCAATTCATTTAGTAAAAGAACTTGAAATCGCTCGACATATTTATGAACTTTAATAAATGAAAATGTTATAAATAAAAACCTTTTAGTCCTTCTGCATCAGCGAATAAACTGATAAAAAGTCCGAATGGCCGTGAGGTTGAAGCTGGAGAAGTTGTTTGCTTTAAAATTTGAAAAAGCAACTTTTCGCAAAACGTCGCGTACGCCCTAATTACCCGTAAGCTGTTGCTGAAAGAAACGCTCGGAGGATTCTTGATGGCGCAGTGGCCATCATTTAAAAATTACGTCTACTCCTGTAAGTTTCTTTTACAGATTTACGCCACATCGCGGAGAGTTTGGTTTTACGAGGCTGCAGAGCGCGCGCCAGCCTCTCAGAGCAAATTGCTATCCCGAATCACCGACAGGTCGGAAATCTTCCCCGTCGCGCCGGGAGGGCTTTTAAACTAATTGCGCGGATTGCGCGCCCGAGCCCTAGTCAGGTGAGATGAGACGTTTTAAAGACGGCTGAGAGCCCTCGAGAGCTAGATACGAGCATAGCCGTGTATCAAAAGCTGCAGCTGTCTCTTGCCGGATAAATCGATGCCAAACGAGATGCGCCGGGAGGCCGTTTTTTTCCTCTTCTCTGCATTTCTTTTTGCCTCTTGCTGAACGAAGAAGGATTTTTAAGATATAGACCTGTTTGATTTGAAAGATTCGTGTTTGCTTCTTGAAAAGTTTACAAAAAAAATCTAGTTGCATAATCGATAAGTATCAGACTCTATACATTTTACTATTATAGTGAAAAGGCAATGCTATTTTTACTTTAAGATTTATAAGCCCTTTGATTCATGTTAAGTTATTTATTATTTTTTATTATTTAAATGTTTCCTCTTAAGCATATAAACATTTATTCATAAATAAACACTATATTCGATCGTAGCATCAAATAAAGAAAGGATGTTTTATAATTATTAATAATTTATATTAAAAGTAAGTATTCTGATACGTATTTGTATGAGTAAATTATAATTTTTTACGTAAAACAATAAATTATTGATCATATGTTGATTATTAATGAAAAATTCGTGATTATTAATATATTGCAGTGAGAGATAAAATGGCAAAAGGTAGATAAAAAAAGAAAATAGATGAATCATGATAAACTTAGAGAAATACAAAAGTCAATATTAGCGCATAAATCTGATTTTCCAGGGGTCAGTAAATTAAAGTCGAGAGATAACGGATTGAAATAATTCAAAGTTTTAAAAAGGAATTTTCATAAAACTTAAAGCGGAGCAAGATTAAAATACAAATATTCAAAATCCCCATAGCGAAGATGGCTTTAAGTCGGTGCGCTGCTCATCTTGCCGAAAGCTCTATTCCTTAAGAAGTGGAAATCAGGCAGCTTCCACGGCCCGAAAAGTCAAAGTGAAAAAGAAAGCGACAGGCACTTCTGGACGCGCGAAAGTCTCCGTCCGCGTCTTATATGTCAGTTGCGCTCGAGACATTTGCATTTGCAAACAAGCACTTATTGCGGATGCCATTATCTCAAAGAGGCCGCGTGCGCAAAGAAAAAAAGCCGACGACGAGATAAGGAGCCAGGCTGCAGGGGCTGAGAGAAGAAAAGTAAAGGGCGTAGGGGCGCTTTGCAGCAGTGCTATATAGCTCTCTGCTGCTTACGCATCTAGATGTGTATAGGTGTATATGTATAGGTGAAAGTCGGGCTTACCGTTTGTGCTGGATCCGAAGACCTCTTCGCGGCTGCAGAGGAACTCCATCCTTGAGCCAGTGCACCCTAGGCGGTGGCGAGCCCCGCGTTCGGCACACGAGCTTAACCCTGTCCCGGTACCTCGCCACTGAGTCTCTTAGCTCGGATAACGTGACTTCTCGCACTGAAACATCAAAGGAAAAGAGAATGCTGCTTTAGTAAGCCTCTATTTTCTCTTCTTCTTTTTCTCCTCCTCCTCCTCCACTTTTTTTCCGTCTACTACTGGCTTTTTAACCTGTCATCCGCGCGCGCGCCAGCCCGTTGCATGAGGCGAGAATATTATTTTCTTACTCCTACTTTTCAAAATCGATCCTCGTGTTATGTATTCTTAAAAACGAGGCATTAACGTCTACGGCCTCTGTATAATAGCGTGATAAGGGCCGTTATGGGAAGACTGACAACTACGACAACTCTGCGGGATAATAATTTACTTTTCGATCTGCTTTTTAATTATCGCCCAATAAACGCGATAATTCATAGTCAAATTTCGGCCTGAAATTATCGTGAGCGGTAGCACGCATATCGGCTCGTTTTTTTTACGAGCGAAGCTTCTAGGACATTGTTGTTTACGAGCGAACGGGCGTTCCTTTCGATAATATTGATCGACTGTTTAAAGCCGCGGCCCGTCGGCATTCAGCGTACTGGCAGACTCGTCTTGCAAGACGAGCCAGCGCGGAATAATAGCGCGATAAAAGATATATATTATCGTACGCGGATGATTGGCAATATCCTTTGTATTTAACAAGATTCGATCAATTACGGATTTTCAAAGGGCGCCTACGTTGAATAAAGTACGAAAGGTAATGGGGATAGGAGATGTCTGAGGCCATTGTTTTATAATATATTTTCGTATAATGATTGCTGTAATTTTTACCTCACTGACTTTTATTAACATTTGTTTGGAAGTGTTTTTAAAAGGGAAAATCGATATTTGATATCGGTTTTCAACTTTCTCTTTGAAATGTTTCGTTAAATTCAAATGAAAGATCTCATTTATGTAATATTAAAGCTTGAATGGCGCTATTAAGTAGGTAAAGCTGAAATAATGTCAGACATACAAAGGCAAGTTTAATTTTAACATATTGTTTAAACTGTAAATTTCTTTATATATATTACGGGATGGGTAAGAAAAATGTTATAATACTTTATTTTGTAGCCCTTCTTCTACTAATTAATTTTGACCAAAGCGAAGCAGTCAGTGAAGAGAGCATAAAAATTTAATACGCCTTTGGCCATTGTTCCAAGTAAATTGAAAGGCCAAAGTCGCACAATAAAGGTTAGCTTCTTTCTCTTCTTTTTTCGTAGAAAATCGACGACAAAAGTCATCGTCTAATAAAAGGAAAATAAAAGAGAAGTTTTAAACTTTACTAGTATTGTCTTAAAGATTACGATACAGCGCTCCTTCGTGCGCGTGCACTCCTTCTTGGCTATTACCGAAGAAATTCCTCCCAGCGAAACGCTAGATGAGAAATTACGATACTTTCCGTCAGAGAGGAAGCGGCCTCCGGAACGACTGCTTCCTGTTTTTCCACCGAAAGACCGAAGGGAATCCTTTCCTCTCTCGAAATAAATCGAAGAAAAACACCTCGAAGCGAGCGCGAGCCATGCGAAAGTCACCTTCCCTCATGATTTCCTCTCGCTCCTTCCTTTCTCTACGCTTCTCTTTACATTTCTCGGCACGAGGCTTCAAATCAAGATTGGATAAACCCAAATGGGTGAAAGTAAAATTAAGCAAATATTAATAGCGAGCTAATGCTGAATAAATTCCACTCTCTCTCTCTCTCTCTCTCTCTCTCTCTCTCTCTCTCTGACAAATGGAGGGAAAATAGGATATAAAAGTGCCTCGGAGCACCAGAGTTCAATGTTAATTGCGATAAACTTTCAAAGATATGAGTATAATTTAAACTCGCCTCAAGTCTATTAACTTTGAAAATTTACTTCCCAGTCAATGGCCATCTTTTCAAACTTACTAACTACAATGTAAATTATCATTACACTAAATTACTACTAGCCATAATTTCCACATCTAGGTTAAGTGCACTGCTTCTCGGAGCATGTATCTTTATATATTAAGAAAAGTCAAGCAAAATCTGCGTGCCCTAAGTTTAAACTAAGCAAAAGGTAACTGTACTCAGACTTTGGCTTAACTAAATTTCACTTTGTTCAAACTTACCGAAACTTAATTTTACTTAACATTCTTGCCCGTGTACAAATTACATGATACAAGCTACACTGCTTTAACAAATATTATTAAACAGAATAATTGAATTTATGAAGCTCAGACGTGCTTTTAATCTATACATTCTTCAAAACTTTACGCTCAAAAGCTGGTTTATTAAAAGTATAGAAAATGTTTGAATAGCATATAATAATGTAGAAAAACGATCCCCCACAGACAGATAAAAAGCTTGGAAAATGCCGATATCCATTGCGGACTCCATCGCAGCCGTCACACCTCCAAGCCCCAGAGCCAAAATCGCTATTCAGCCGCGCCACAACTAGCAAACGCAGGGGAGCGCTGTGGGCGCTGTCCTCTCTCACGGAGCCAAATCACTCCTGCGGTCAAGAGAGCGCAAAAAGCCGGCCTGGGTGAAAATGAAAAAAGAGCTCTTGCCCCCCTCTCTTCGCGAGCGAGTGGCAGTGGGGGATATAGCACGCCCGGGGGGCTTTTCGGCGATGCGCCTTATCATGGGAGCGCGCGGGATAAATGCGCGACTGCGGTTTTGGCCTCTCCCTCAGGGCAGGAAAGCGCGCAGCACTTCGCGGAACGCTATTTAACGATTAGCGGCAGCTTTCTCTCTCTCGGCGCCAAATGCCAAAATTCAAATGCAAATTTCGCCCACGGGAGTCACGAACTCGCAGAGGGACGGAGCTTTCGCGGCGCGACGAGAATTTAAAGAGGGCTAAAATGCGCGCGAGTGGAGAGCGCGATAGAGAGAAAAGCTGCGTGCTCGCGCGCGCGAGTGGACGTGAGAAAGGTGGCGGGAATCGCGCTCAGCCACGCGCACGGCGCACGGCTGCAGTTCCTTTGACAGGTCATTTTCGCGCGCTCGCGCTAGCTCGCTCGCTCGTATTGCGAGGCTAAAGAGCGCGGAGAGCGACAGAGGGAGCAGACATTTTCAGTGCTATATGCGTTACGAGTAGTTTCTTGAATCGGCAAAACGCGACTACGCGCCACGCTCGGCTGCTTCGCTGCTATGCGCCCCTTTTTCACCTCTCCTACCGCTTTTTCCTCCTCTCTTTTCCAGACACTTTCATGTTCTGCGTAAATTTACTACTGCGGAGAGAGGGAGCTCTCCAGAGCTTGACAATTTTTATCGATCTCTCTATATACGCCACAGCTAAATGTTAGTCTATAAAAATATATTATTAAGGTGGTTCCAGCGGCTTTGCAAAGTCTGTAGGTTAAATAAAAAACAAATTTTAAAAGTTAAAATTTTTTTTTTTTTTCAATAATTGCATTAAAAACACTTAAAGATATATACTGTATGTACTGTGAAATTGTTTGGAAATCGTATTTTATAATAAATAAATTCATAACCAAGTAATATTTTACTATATTTACTAGAAATTTTCAGTTACAGAAAGTAAATATTTTGCGAGGCTCGCGGGGCTTCTTGTAAATACAACCTATCATGCTTTAAATATTATGTAACGAAATAACTATAAGCTTATTTCATTTTATTAAATATTTATTTTAGTTAGTAAATAAATTATATTCAAATATTTTCACTAATATCAATTAATGATTTATTAGTAGATATTTATCTTAATTTTTAATGAACTAGGTTATTTTGAAATACTTTTATTTTGCCGATATTTCGAGGTCAATTAGTCAATTAAATATCATGAAATAATTGCAGATTTAATATTATCAAGGTGATTTGTAGCGTAAAATCAATCTGCTAAGAAAACGTTCATAAATAAAGGAGCGCCCGCATTTAATGAATGGAATTAAAAAGGTATTACGCCGGGAAGCCAGGGGAATAAGGCAGACAGCCCCAGTCGACCCAGAAACGGCGGAGACGTCCGAGGCAAAAGAAAAAAGTCGAGCCGCGAAATAAGTACAAAACGAGAGGACGAGCGGTTTTCCCCGCTGCGAGGCGGTGCAATCACGTTTACTTATCGCGTCGCTCGGCTGTCACTCTCAAGACGCGCGCGGCCCTGTAATTCCTTCGACGACAGGTAAAAGCCGAGGCGACGTACAGCCGCCCCTTTTTATTCCCCCTCCCCCAGCCGTATAAGCAATTCATAGCGATGATCGCTCGTAAGAGACGATCGATCGTCTCGAAAAAAAGCGTCCGGGAAATGGGGACAAAAGGAAGAAGACGAGAAGAAGCTAAAAATGCTAACGCGCCCGAGCAAAAAAAGCTGCACGTCGGCGGCGGCGCTATCGCGGGGCCGGCATCTCGCTGTACAGCTGTTTAGCCTGCGGACTATGCGGCCACGTGTATATCGACGCGGACCTGTTTATGCGGTGCTCGAGTGCATCCGTGTTGCTGTTGGAATGCGGCGTTTTCGAGCTTTTCTTTTTCGTTGGTGCATACAGAGCTGGGGGTGGGTGCTTATGGATTTTACGGGTAATGCGCAGTTGCGAATATCGTACTTTCATGAAGCAAGTATAAATGGTTATATGTGGTCGATTTTTTTAATGAAACTTAATAGATATACCTTGAGAAAAATCCAGTAAATGATCTTTAAAATTTTTCTGATCAATCGAAATAATATATGACATAGTTATAAATATTTTTATAGATTATATTAACTTTTATTTAATATATTCGTTACTTGTCTTACTATATTCGACTTGTTCTACTTGTATAAGAAACAATTCTTTTTGTTGAAGAAAATCTATATTATTTTACAACAACATACTTTCGCGTTCGATAGCGAAGTTCAGCTTATGTATGTAAATCCGTCTTTATTTAACTAATCTTATAACCTAAATAGCCTAAAATGTAAAACCGTTTTTATTAAAATTTTCATCAGAAATATAAGTTTACACGAAAGCTTGCATTTTTAATTTAATGAATCTTTTAAACTGGAGATAAAGTTTCAAAAATGCTTTTAATATTCGTTATTCAATATTTAAAGTTCTGGTGAATTCAAAATTACGATGTACTTGAAAGTTCGACTGAAAGTTTTGTAAAACTAAATCACTTGAAAAAAAAAAGAATTAATGAAATTTTCATCTCGGAAAAAATAACGGCCTTTTAAAAGCCAACACAAGTTTGGGATTCAATATTTTAGCTTCAGTCCCTGTAATATTTGCAATTAATTTATTTGAAAGGAATGCCGTAATATTTAAAACTTGGTCTGACCGAAGCCAAACTTTTTCTACTTCAATATAATTATATTAAAAGACACAGAAGTACGGCATTTGCCCTAAAAAAATCAATAAACTTTATCAGCTCGCTACATCATAACGAAAAAAGTTTTTCTTGCTCCAACAGCAAACGCTTCCAAAGCTCGATAAATACTCTTCACCAGGCGCGCAATCAGAGCGCATAATGTGGCTCGCATTACTCACGCTTCAGTCATCCCCCCTGTGTACATAAACCTAGGGACAGGTGAAAAATGCAGAGTGAGAGAGCAAAGGCGGCGCAGCGCTTGATTAATGGCTGTAGCGGTGGCCCGACACCGAAAGAGTGCTCATAAAATAACGAATAGCGCGTCTATAAGCCGCGCGACGTTGAGCGAATGGATGCGGTCACACGCATATTCGTATATGTGCATGCACATACCTACACAACACTGATTACACGGAATTCCAGGCCAGCCTATCGCGCCCGTTTTATCGGTTGGCACGCGAGCTCCTCTGTGTAAGCAGTGCTTCCCAAAGGCTTCTGCCTCAAAAACATTGAGGGAGAAGGCTAACCCTTGCTTTTAATAATGCGCTTTGATACGGCTTTGATACTATTGTTTCGCTGATTAAATGATTGGAACTTGAACGCTTAAGGTTGAATATTTTGTATTTCATGGGATCGAGATGCAGTATTGTTTTATTTAGTTTATTATCGTGATTTTGACTGTGTGCTTTTTAATTAATCAATTTTTTTATATTTTTCGGCAAGTATGCCAATTTCTTATACAATTTAAATTAAACTGAAATTTTTATTGGGTTGGAAGAACAAAAATGTAAAATAATGACATTTAATTGTCTTTGTTAAAATTAATTGGCTTTTTCTAACAAGTAAAAAAGTATCTATTTTCAATAGATTAAATATATATTGCGAGGTTCGCCAAATATTTATTATCATATTTTATTTCAATTATTGAGTTTTATAAAATGTAGAAACTTTTATTTATACACACATGGATTTTTGCTTCGTTTATTAATTTTATAACGTACATAAACTGGGAACAATTATTTCGAGCGATTTTAAACGATAGATAAGCTTATTATTATGTTTATTATTAAAAAAAGGGAAATATGCACAAAAACACCGAAATATTTAATACTTTAACCCAAACAAAAAAGCTCTAGTATATTAAAATGTTGTACGCAGAACAAAAAGTATTGCAGATTTTAATGATGTTTTTTGGCACTAACAATGTTATACCAATGATAACTAAAAGCTTTTAATTTTTACATACATTTGTATCTGCAGTATACAATTAATAAAACAGAAATAAAAAATTAATGTTTTTAACCTACATGTACTAATTAGACCACCTTTAAATTTAAATGAGATACAAATTTACCATATATAATACTACGGTATTCTACTTGTCATAAAACAATAATAACACTTGAGCAAAAAGGTATCGCTGTTCCTCTCCGTTCCTACGAATATTCAAACAAAACTTTTGCCCATGATCCTCGCAAGCCTGACGGAAAATAACAAAGCAGGCACGCAGATTCCATGCAATTTATTAAGACTTTAGCTTTGAGTCCCGCGCAGCGACTAATAAATTGTATCGTGCGAACAGTAATGCTGGGAAAATTCGCTACTGAACTAGTGAACGTCGATGCACTCTCGGGCCTTTGTGACGTGTTTGCGCGCGCGCGAGAGAGCTTTATACTCGAGTGGGACTTACAACTCGAGTTGATATTAGCGCAGCCAACTACCGTTTCTGGGTCAAACGCCTCGCATGTTTCCGCTTAGATGTCACTCAGGCGAGGACCGAGACGAAAATATTCGCGAACGCGCGCTACGAGCGTAGGGCTGCATTAATGGAATTACATCGGTGAATCGGGCCAAGAAAATGCGAAGGGAGCACGACGTTGACGCTGGGGCTCTTCATTCAGAGCCGGAAATTCTCGAGCCTTAGCATTTTGACCTTTCACAAATCCCAACTCGTTCGATTAATTTGTTTTGCTCGAAACTTTCCGACACGTAGATAATTGCTTTTTAAAACTTTTTACTTTAAATAAATGTTGTTTGTACGGTTGAAAGGTCTTTATTCGTTATTTTATGATGAAGTTTTATGAAAAAATGTTTTTCAGGTAAAAACGAAATAGACGAAATATTTAAAAATGCTGCATTGAATGAACCGACAAAGCAAAGTTGTTATTTTATTGAAAAACAAAGTTTAGTTTTTAAGTGCTCGTGAATTTGGATAAAATAAAATTCCGCGAAATATTGTTTATAAATACGTGGGAAAAGCTTACTTAGAAATACATCGTATAAAAATATTATTTCATCAAATTCGGAGAAAGTACAGCATAAAAAAATAAACGCAGAAATAATGCCATGAATGGTATTGATCCATATTTGAGATTGCCAAATAATATCCGCAATTATAATTCTAAATTCATAGGCAGAAAGTATGAAACAACTAGTTTGAAACTATTATATATTAGCATAGCTCGCATAGCTGCTCAACAAGTTTTGCTCTCTCTGGTCGGGCAACCACCTCAATAGAGTAGAGCCCTCGATAAATTATAAACGAAGGCTGCGTGCGCGCGCGGGCGGCCGAAGCGTTACAACAAATACACAAAGTCTCGTCTATATTGGGCACTGTAATTATAGATCTAAGCTTAAGCTCGCGCGCGCGCGCGCGCACACGTGACTGTTCTGTTATGCAACAAACTGAGCGCGTACAAAAACACGAGCGGCGCGAGCAAACAAACAGCGCGAACGAAACTTTAGCCCTTCATGCACCTTCGCGCACTTACAGGGACATTTATAAACTCGGCGTTATATAGATGTAACGTGGCACATCGTCGCACTCCTACAGAAGGGCTTCAATGTAAATATTCGCACACCGACAGCGCAGTAGATATATTCGTGAAGGAAAGGGGGAGGAAAGGAGGGAGGGAGGGAGGGAGAACAGTGGCCTAACGTTAAATAAACAGTTCCCTAGTGCAATGAGGAAAGCATTACCGCGTGTTAAGCTAAATAAACACGGAGAGCAGCCGGGCTCTTCTCCAGCGAGCGACGGAGATAGAGCCGGCTTCTGGCGCACGGGTACTTCCACAATGGCATAATGAATAAAGTGGAAAGACTCTCGTAGACTTACGAGAGAGAGAAAGAGGGGATAGCGAGCGAACGAGCTGCCATTAACGCGCTTTCAGAAACGCGCAAAAACTTGAAGGAGCGAAATGTATCGTTCAACTTTGAAAATTAAAACGATTACTTGGCCATCCTCTATCTTGCGTATCTTTATTAATAGCTCGCGGCAAAGCAAAAGAATATTTGTCGGTTAATTTAGCGTCGCGGTTCTTAGTAAGCATTATGCCAGGCAATTAACGAAAGGAATAAAGAAAACGTATTAATTAACCAAACTTCCAGCACCCGAAGAGAGCTTATTTTCTTGAGTTACTAGCGCGAGTCTATAGCCCTCGCCATCCGTTCTCCCAGCATCTCGATAATAGCAAACAAGCGTCGCGGGTATATTGTGACTCAGGCGCTCTGGGGATGATGCAGCCACGTCCGTAGCACTGCGAGTCTCGCTCCGTCTTCGTCGTACAAAAGCAAATAGCTCAATGGCCGCGGCTCGGCTTTCAGCGGCTCGTTGAAATTCATACTGCCAAAATAATGCGCGCTCTGAATGAATTTGATTTTAATTGGCTAAGACGCGTCTACGAATCCAGCGCCTCGGCCAATTATATCCGGACTTGAAATCGTAGACATTGTTTCCAGCCGGGCTATATTACCGGGGTCGCTCGATATTGTCTGAGTTTAGACGTCCTATCTAGGATTGAGTTTCGGGCTGCCGTTGTGTTCTGCTGGCTGCACTCTTCTCATTGGCTGAGCGCTCCGATCGGCTGTCAAGCATCTACGCCAAAGCTGTGCAGTCATCCCGTGCTCTCCGCTCTCCGCATTAATTAAGACGCGCTCTGATTAGAATCCGAGTTGACTTCAATTTCCAAAGACGACTGTTGGATATTTGATTAGATAATGTTTGAAGTTTCGACTAATAGAGCTGCTTCGCTAAATTTTTCAGCATCTATTTTCAGCAATCAGGTTTTAATACTTTCTTTAACAAAGTAAATCATTTATGACTTATTCTATAATTAATCCGATCAATACTCGTTTAAGAATAAACTGCCAAATTTAAACCTCTTCAGGAAAAGCCGGTATAAATAAACTGCCGTAGCGCGCGGCGCAACGGGTAAGTATATTCGCGCGTACTCGCAAAATATAATACAGCCTTGTATATACGCACGCGCGAAAATAGCGCCGGAGTCTGTATAACGGCCGCGAATTGATGAAATCCCGAGCGCGCAAAGACCCCCGTGCGTGCGCATTCCCGGGGTTTAACGCCGACTTGTCATCTCGCTATATTACGGAGCGCAAAATTTTCGCTCGAATAAGACGACGAGCGAGCGAGAATGCAAGGGAGGCCTCGCGCTCTTATGTGTTTTTGCATATAAGTATACGTCGGTGTATACGTGGGTGTGCAGGCACGTGCGTGTATGTGTGTGTGTGTGTGTGTGTGTGTGTGTGGTGGCGCTGCCAAGGCGGCCAGTGCCCATAAATTCAGCAGCGCGCCGCTGACGTCACGATCAAGTTGAACGCTCGGAATACTGCGCGCTTATGTATATATGAATAGCTCAGGGAGGGAGATGCGAGCAAGCGTCCCGCTTAAAATGCAACAAAATTACGCAACTTGCGCGCGGGTAGCAGCAAGCTCTAGCTCGACCCTTTTCTTTCTTCGAAGAGTGGAAAAGAAGAGAAATTTTCCAAGACGTCAAGGTTTGGTGGTTTGCTCCATTTATTGTTACCATTTTGGGCAATGTATATTTCTTGTTGTTCTTTTTTTCTTGCAGTTTCATTCATTTAAAGGCGAGAATGAAATAACTTGTAAGAAATATTTTATTGTTTCTTTTTATTTCAAGTTTTTCTAAATAATATTAAACAGTACTTTTTGTCCGCAACCTTATATTTTAGTAATTTAGTAGAAATACATAATTTATACCAAAGCAATAAATAACTTGGAATATCTTAATTATGTCATTTGAATTTGAACGGCAAGTAAAGAATTAGTATGTATAGCAAAACGAAACAACGGCAATAATTTATAATACAAGTAAGAGAACTTTCATATACAGCATAGTCAAATACATATGTATCTTGTAACTACAGCATTATCTTAACATGTATTATGGCTTACGAGCTTATGTTGTTAGTTATATTTGTTCTAAATATTATGCAATATTCAAGCCGAGTAAATTAATGTTAATTAATTAAAATATTCATAATTAAACATTAACCAGATTAGCCATAAATATTAGCATTACTTGACCATTATTTACTTTTACAATTTATAACCAACATTCGTTTGACAATAAAGTGTGCTTTTATTTTATAAAAAAAGAAAAGATATTAAAATGGAGCTTTGCCTTATAGAAAAACTGTCAGCAAACAATTTGAAACAATAAACCGAGCTCACCGGGCGCTGCCCATCACGCGCTCAAATGCTCTGGCATCATCAAACGACCAGCCCCGCAGCCCTCCCTCCTCGCGACTATTAAATTCCCTTGTCCGGCAAACCGGCGACCGTGAAATTTATCACTCATCTTTGGCGCGCGCGCGAGCGCGGCCTTAATCGCCTACCTCTACACATGCATCTACACAATCACGCGTTCACGCGAATCCAACGTTTTGGCAAAAGTCCGTGCGATAACGTCCTTCATTTGTCAACTAGCGCGCGGCGAGTGCATCGAAAAAGCGCTGGGTTCAACCACCTCGACGGAAGAGACAGAGCGAGTGAGAGAGAGAGAGACAGAGAGACGGAGCCGCAGCTCATGAATCCTCATAAAAAGGGGCGCGTGACGTTTTGATGAATCCCCGATTCGGCCACGTGCCAGACAAGTAGTTATGAGGCCTACGTTCTCTGCTACCCAGTTTATGCAACGAAGATGGAGAGTTTCTCTTTGTGGCTGCAAGCGGGACTGGCTGCTGCTGCAGTTTGCCAGCCAGAAAATTTCAAATTATTAAAGCATTAATGAGCGAGCGAGATTTTTCTTTTTTCGGTAATTTTAGACAGCCGTTGTCACAATGCGCTGTAACCTGAGACGTCATGAGCTGGCATTATTACGTATTACCTTAATTTTAGATTATGCAGGAAAGTAATAATGAACGCTCTGCCAAAAGTTTGCTAATGATTATTAACGACTGATAATATAAATATAATGGGCCGTGCTTCCTTTGACGTTAATTTTCCGCGCGTTAAATTTTATATTTTAATACAATTGAATTACGACCAATAATTGTCATTATTACAAACAAATGTGATTTTATCAAAAGATACATTTCTTTAAAAAAAAAACGCTGATACCATAACCATATTAATATTACCGAAACACACGTCATTTATATCGTAAATAAAAAGCATTGTTCCGTTTCTTTACCAAAACTTAAGAGAGCGCATTTTATAATTATCATTTCCTCCGGCAAGCAAACGCGCGTGCTTCTATATTATTTAAACGCCACTTACGGACGCTCGAGGTGTAAACATCGAGTGGCGCGCGAGCGCGTCAATCGCTTAATCGACAAGCGCCGCCTACTCGAGATTAGCTGCTCTGCGCGCGCGAGCTCGCTAATGTCTCCCCCTCCTTCACATCGAACGCTTCATCGGCCGTGCCGTGTACAGCTCTAAGTACGTACCTACTTCGAGGTAGAGTACGAGATTTACCGCGAGCGAGCTCGCGCTGCTCCTCGATCGCGCACTTGACGGTCAATGTAGCTAAGTGTGTGAGAAGAGAGATGCTGAGATGGGGGGAGGCTGTGTTTTGCTTTTTATAGAGGAGAGCTGAGATAAGACTGTTTTGTTAATAGGTTTTGGGTGTTCTTAAAGATTAGTCTTGCCTATACGTTTTAAATAGAAAAAGTGAAAGGTTTGTCGGATTCATTATTTTTTCAAGAGACAAGTTATTTAAGATTAAATGAAGCTAGATAGCCTCTTAATTGAATTTTATATAAAGTTCTTTAATTAAATATTAAGTAGATTAGTTACTTGACATCAAACTAAATCATTTTAGACTCTTGTAATATTAAGTGCACTTTAATAATAAAACAAATAATTTAACTATAAGTTATCAAAAGGAATTTTTAATGGCCACAAATTAAGTTGAGACTTCTTTTAATTCAAAATTTAGTAACTATGAATTTTTATTCAATTAAATGTCAGAAAAACGAATATTTAACTTTAATATTACTGTTTAATATTATTAAAATATTATAATAGTATAGCGTTGAAAATTTTGTCATTTGTTAATTTTAAGCGTACCTCGAAGCGCACCTTCATTATAAATTATACTTTAATTTTGAGATATTTTGCCGCGAATAATTTTCAAAATTATATACAATAAATTTTGTAAGATAATCACCACGTATTTGAGTTTGCATAATTGCAATAAAACAATGTTTGTATTAAAAATTTCAATTATAGTTCAAAGAACCGAGAAATTAATGTATTTACTTTCACGAATATTAAAAGACACATCGAAAAAATATTTAGTACAGGATATTATTAATTTAAATTGGATCTACGAAGTATAATTTATTATAAGTTACTTTTTAATTATTATTTAATGAAAACTACTTTAAAATAAACCAAATATAAAATTTATTCAGTTATTACGTACTGTTATTTATAGTATTATTTTATTACTATTATTGTTATATTATGCATTGCCCTTATTGGAGTCTGTTGCAGTAGTATAACCAAAAATACTTTGTATAAAAGTTTATTCTATATATTATGATATAAACAGTGAAAATATCTAATCAGCAACAGAAAAAATGTCTAAAAAATTTTGTTGGAAAAGTTTCTTTTAAACATTTGGCTTTGTACTTTCTTAATGTTGTTGTTTCTTAAATAACAATATAAGGTTAAATTATGATATCATTTTCTATATTATCCAGTATAGCCTACTCATAGCGAAAAATCTTCCGAGACTCAACGACAATGATTATCGAAAAAATGGCGGCTCACTTTTCTCAAAGTCAAAACGATCCATAAGGAACGGTGTCCGTGTGTTGGGTTACGCATTTTCTCGCGCGAACGAACGACACAGGCAGCTCGCATGACTCTCCCCTTACTCTTTCTTAGAAAATCTGCGCGGCTACGTAATGCATCCCCCGCGATCGTATATCCGATTTTGCATAGCGAAACTACCGCACCATTGTATATCGATGTATGCAGAAGCGTGAGAGCTATCGATTTCTCCAGTATATCGCTCATGGACTCTGACTCTAGCTCTATAGCTATACGAGCCAATAATTATTGACTCTCTCAGGCGCATATTATCTTTTCTTGCTTGCCTCATATCCCGTGCTTCTCTAGCTCGGGCTCGGGTCAAGTTAAATCAGTTGCATTATCGAAACTAGATTCAAGCAATCGTATTTTAATGAAATTACAAACGTGTTATAGCTGCTGATTGGTGTTGACTTAAATATACATTAAATAATAACTCAAAGTTTAGCAAATAAATATTTTTATTATTTCATCTTGCATCGAAAATAAAAAATCTAAATACAGCAGAAAATGCATCTTGCTTCACCCCAAGAATTATCCTATTCGTACTCGAACTAAAACATCCAGCCACATATATATTTGTCTCGTAAAGCGATGGTAACATGTCTATTTAAGAGATGCCATAAACGAGAAAGAAGAAAAAAATGATGCCGCGCATTGCTGCAAGGAAATAATACTGCCGCACATTCAGCTGCTCGGTGGTGGCTTTTTGAATTTATGCAGGTGGCTGCTATCGCTCGCTTAAATCACGAGCTTCATCCTCGTCTTTAGGATTCTCATTGCCGCGACACTCAGAAGAGCGTGTGATACGATTTTTTTTAGCAGCTTACACGCTAATGGCGCTACTTTTTGATTTATCCAGGAGAGACGAGTGCGGTTCGAGGACGAGGGATAAAACGAACTATTTGTGGGGATTTATGCGGAAAAGTAGCGCGAAGAGTGCGATAATACGCGCGCTACAGCGGGCATCTGATCGTTTGACTTATGGCCATTAGCGCCGACGTTTATGGACTATGAAAGTAGATTAAGCCGAATTTCCAAGCCGTGATTTGTGAAGTGCGGAAATGAAGGGAGGGCCTCGTATATATTAAGCGTAAATAGGTGCTTTAGGAACGCGGATTATACCTTTGGGGCAAAAGGCTTTGGCATTTACGGAAAAAGTAGTGTTGTTATCCATGTGTGGCTTGTTACTTTTTATTAACCCCTCGAAAATACGTGGAAGGAGACTAGCCGAATTTGTATTACAAAAAAAAGAAAATAAAAATTTCCGCCAATTTTCCAAGCGCAACCGATAATTGTTTATACCCATAGGTATAAAGCGTCCGATTCGAAATGTATATTTTTTAGCCGAAACATACACGCCTGCTATAACAAAGCTTTAATTATATCGCGTTATTGTCCCGAACGTGCGTGCACGCATATCTCACCTGACTAAACTGTACGAATTACCTTAATTACAGCTCAAACAATTAATTAAAACTGTTCCAGGCGAGCGCATAACTGCAATTTAATTAATAAGCGAGTACTGAGAGCACGCGGTATTTTAATTAATCAACACGCCGTCCGCCTCACTAAATACGCCGCTCACTGAGCACATAATACCTGTAATTTTTATCGAAAACCGGAGCATTTAAAAGAAGAGAAGCTCACGATCAGGCGCGTTACGCAAAAGACAAGCACGATCCGCTTTGTAGAATTTTAATTGGAGCGCCCTCTGGAAATACAAGAACCTTGTTTTCCGTATTCATTTTAAAGTACATCTTGAAATTACGACTCAGAAGATGCTTAAATTAAATTAGTAAGGAAGATGCTTCCATCCCTTAAATTCGCACTCTACTTTCTTTTTTCCGTTTCATCTTTCGCGTGAGCCACTCTAATTGTTCTTCGACGATCCGATCTTATTAAAATCGAAAGCGCAATCTTCTTGAATAAAGCGCAAGGTAAACGCGCAGACGCTGCCAACAATAGAGCTTCTTTCCAAACACATAATTATATTGGGTCTGATTAAAACCAAATTAGGTAGCCTAATTGTAGATTTAGTTCCTACAATCCGTTAAGACCTTTCTCACGTACAACTGAATAAAACTTGTCTAAATGTCAATGGTTAGATCTAACTAATAAAATTTCTACTTGAGTCTCTCGCTGTCGATTTTCTCGATGGTCATGAATTTCTAAAACTGTATAGCTGACGATTAACCTGTTTTTCTTAACAAAGCGTCAGGTGTCATTGATAGTTAACTCTCGATTATTCATTCAAGGCATACTTTTGGCAGTTTGGCATTTGAGATGCTTTATTGTCCGATTGAAGTTTGCGTGGAAACGAGAACATTCAGCGTAGCAGTCGATGTCGACGTATTCACGAACTGCTTTTAATTAGTGAAGGCAAGAAGTTATATTGTGGGTGTAGGCTTTCGCGTTACGCGAATCGTAAAGTTAAACACGCCTGCGGTACTTTAGAGAGTACAGTTTTATAACGCTTTTATATACCGAGTGCTGCTCCTGGCTTTTGTCGAGGTGCGTTCAGAGATGCTGACGTAATAAGCTCTAACTTGTGTACAAGTTGCTTCATCGCTAATCATGATTTAGGCTACTCAATTGAACGTTGATTTTGCTTAATTAGAATATATCGTTTGTTTCATAAATTAAAAGATAAACGTGCTGCTGCTTCAATGAAATAATTATTTCAACAAAAGAAAATTTATTAATAAAAGTAATTAAATCAGGGTCGAGAATCAAAATTCCCCGAAAAAAAAAGATTTAAAAAAACATCCGATAATCGAGCGAGCACCCGAACGAACTCTTTAGCCATTCAGCCGCTCCCAAAGGAAAAAGAAAACAACGAGACTCGGGGAAAATAAAACGAAAACAGAAACGCGCTAACGAAAAACACAGCCCTTTGAGAGCGGCACTGGCTACCGCGAAAACGCTCGCATCAAATGTCCCTCATTCTCTCCCGTTCTCTCTTTTCTCTTTTTTCGCGTGTTAGCTTTATTAAACAGGCGCGCATGGGGACACGTGTCGAGCGTGTTGCCGCTGCGCGCCGCGTACACAGTAGATCGATCTCGCTTCGGTCAGACCGCCATGTCGCAATTTGTACGGATCCGTCAGAGCTGCTTCTTGGCAAATGCAGTGCTGATGTTCTTCTTTTTTTTGCTTGGAATCTGAGAGAGTGAGAGAGAGAGAGAGAGAGAGAAAGAGAGTTGGTCTTGTTTTTGCGTGCGCGCGGCTATACTAATTACGCGTAAACGATCTTGTTTCCGACGACGACTGTCACGCGCAGCGGACTGGATCTACAGATTTAGATAGCGTGCACGCGCACGAGAGAGCGTCCACGGCTTCATTTCGGGGCGTACGCTGCCGCTCTCGGATGGCGAATGCGCTCCCGTTGCGGCGTTGGATTGTGCGTGACAAACGATGGGGATCTACTCCTTAGGAGATAATGAATCCTGTTCTCTTAATGTATTGCTTTAATTGCTAATTTATAAGTGAAACAAATTTTTATAAACATTTTTATCATACAGACTTAATTGATTTAGTTTAATAATCTTCTTATGTCACGTAAATTACAAAAACAAACAAATAAATTACAATTATTATAGTTAAATGAATTGTTGCATAAGTAACTTCATTGAAACTTTTACATCAAAGTAAAGTTGATTTATTTTGTTACATTTGATGTATTTCAATAAAAAATAAATACGTTTATCATTTAAACTTGTCAGTAAGCTGTCTCGTCATAGTTTAAAAGTAAAATACTATCCGCAGTTAATTATTTAATAGCATTACCTAAAATAGCACTGGAGAAAACAGGATAAAACTTTTGCTCCTAAAAATATGAATCAACACTCACGTTCTCTTTTCGCTGCATTCTATACATAAAATACTTTAGAATTTCATCAAAATCCATAACATCGATTCTACACCCTGCGAATTCAAATTATTTCCATTTCTCTAACAGAATCCAGCGATCCTTCCTTCTCTCCTGCCTTATTGTAGGGCGTTACTCAACTGCGAAAACGAGCTGACTGAAAAAGCCTCTCTCGCTTTTACAAAGGAAAGACAGAGAAAACTAGAGAAAGAGAGAGAGAGAGAGAGAGAGAGAGAGAGAGAGAGAGAAAGACGGCTTGACGGCGCGAGAGCTTCTAAATTCCGAATTCGAGCGTCGTATATAACATCGGGCGAAATCGTGCGCGCGAGCGAGAAGTGAAAATCGGCGCTCGTGGCTTCGCTCGCCCCGGGTATAAGGACGCGTTCGTGTTTGCCTAGCGCGCGCGCAAGCACGAGCCCCGTAAATAGAATCCCATTAAAGCCTTGACGCGCTGCGCACCGTATATACGTATACAGCCATGTTTGGCCGCCGCTCTCCCTTCTTCGCTCCAGCCTTTCCTAGTTCATCTTCTTCTACGCCCTCGTCGCCGCCGTCTTCGCGTTTCGCGCTCTCTCCTCGATGCTTTTTCAAAGCCAGCACTCTTGCCTTTTCTATGTTCGTCTCTGACCCCTCCCTCCAGCTCACCCCCATCAAAGCCGTTCCGCAATTATTTTACCGGTTCATCTTTCCTATATAATCGCGCAATCTCCGCTCGATCAAATACCATATCTTATCTCATTAATCAGAGCTCTTTTGATCCTCCTTTCTCTTCTTTAATCCGTGTCTTGATGCGCCCCCGGTAGACGGTGATTGTGAAATTTTCTTTTACCTTCGCCTTTTTTCCTTCTTATCGCTCGGGCGCGCTTATTTTTATGTTTAGACCCGATGTTGGCTAAGCCAAGAGAGCCCTCAACTTTTATCTCCTTCAAATAAACGTGTTATGAAAAATTGTAAATAAGAAAATTTCTGAACGTGAAAATATTTTACTTTGTCGTACTTTATAGATGAATTCAATTCCCTTGAATTTCATCATAAAGCAATATACATATTATACTTTATAAGTGACCAATTTATTATTCATAAGCATATGAATAACGATTCTGAAAATTGCAATTTCGATAACGAATCCCTTAACAGAAATCCTATAGATCGCCACGTAGACAAAAGCAACTTTTCAACGGCGTGTCTCTTATAAAAGTTGAAATTATTTTTACAGGCATTGTAATTTTTTTCTCCCGCAGGGACTTTTTTACCACTTTCAAGATTACATGCAGCGATCTCATGTATATTTCACCGGGCTCGAGCTTGCGCGACCTGCTTTAATATCGTCTACCTGGCTGGCACTCGGGCCGAAACTCTAAATTTTTTAAGCTTGCCCAGCGTTGCGCTCTCTCTCTCTCAAAGAAATAGCCAGCAGCAGAAAGCCGCAAATTTCCGAAATTCATCTGCACAGTTGGCAAAGTGAAAGCGAGATATACAGCAGCCCGACAAGACGCATCGCATCCGCTTCCAAAGCCACAAACGCGTCTGCAGTTCGGAATAATCTCGCTCGGCTCATCCTTTACATGTCAACGCGCGTTTACAGGGGCTGTAAACCGAACGTAACTACTGGCCAACGAGCGTTTGGATTTTAAAGGACCAGCCAGCCAGCAGCAGCAGCAGCAGCAGCAGCAGCAGCAGCCGCGAAAATAAAGTCGCGCAAAGTGAGTCTGAGCAAGAGATGGAAAGAGAGAGCTCTCGCGCAGCAGGCTTAAATAATGCACGCTTCTTACTACGCTAATATTTCAAAAGGGCAGTCGCTGCTCAAACTCCGAATTATGCATGAATATATGGAGATACGCGCCTGCGCGTGAGCTCGGAAAAAAGGGACCGCCTAATTTTCGCCCCGGCCTAAGTAACTACTTTGCCGACGCACTTTTTAGCGCGGCTGGGCCTGCCGCGTTAAACTTTCATTGCTAATTACGTTTGCGGCTTTACTCCGCGCGCTGCGAATTTCTCTGTGCGCCCGCCGAGCCCCCCGCGTTAAAAGCAATTTACGCGCCGGCTTCTCTTTTTTATATTCCGCTAATGCCGAGCTTTTTTTTTAGCTTTTTACGGGGCCGCCCGAGTGATATTTCTCTTTACGATCTGTTGAGCCTTTGTGTTGATGGATGGCTGGCCTCGAGATGTGCATACTCGTAATTTTCACGTTGTTAGGTGCATTATGCGGGGTATAATATTTATGCGCGAGCCGTGCACTCGCCGTTTTAAATATTACTAGCTGAATTACTTTATGAGGCTAACCGTTCCGTTCGTGAATTTAATGAACGTTTATTTACGTAGCATTGCGATTATTAAATTTTTGATTTTCTTTAAACTGCGCTCCATGAACGAGTAGCGGCGCGTCAATCGTTATGAATTTTTATTGAATGAATAAAAAATTATCTCCTTTTTCATATCATCATTATTCTGCCTTGATTCTCCTATTAGCGTCAATCGTCTTATAATAATTTTATTCGATTAAAAACTTTTTTTACAAGCGCCGGCACAAGTTGCGCACACTTGAAGCTTGAAAGACACGCTTATATACTTGGCAGAAGGAAGTTTTGAATCTGATGAAATTATTATGAGACATATGCACAAGTTGTCAAACTTGGAGCGAAAGCAGTCAAGATACAAGCGCTAGTTTGCCAAGTTAAGATAATTATCAACTCTTTTCGAATACGCGCTCCACGGAAAAAGTTTGAAGCGCGAAAATCTTGGGGTGCGTAAGCTATTGCGAATATAAAAAGCAGAAGCGAGAAAGGCATCCGAAAGCTAGTCCGGAAGGTGGGTTGAAAAAGTGTCATCCCTACAGCAGCAATCGTCTGGCGCTGAATGCAGGCAGCTTGAGAAAATAAAGTATTCTGTCCCACTGTAAAATACACCGAGCGCGATAAACCGCTCCTTCTGTCTTCTCCTCCCAGCTTTTTTCCCTCCTTTTTAAGTAGTTCATCAAGTGCGCTCTTGAAATCGAGGCAGCGGCAGAAGAAAAAAAAAAGTATTTACGTCCTGACCTCTCAAGTGAACCCATAAAGCATTTTTACGAGGGCGTAAAAAAATTTTATCCGCTTAAATAATCTCGACGTCAGGGCGGCGTACGCTTTCTTCTCTTCCTTCCGCGAAACGCCGGCGTTCTCGGGAAATCCGCCAGTGACAGAGTCTACGCAACTCGCCGAGAAATCTCGGGATCGGGGTCATCTCGCTGCTCGCTGCTTTGCGTCTATATCGAATCGCGAGTGCGCATGCGTGCACACCGGGAATAACCGAAAGGTCACCGGAAAATTCAGCGCTTTAATGTAATTTACATAATATGTGGCTAATGGAATTTTCGGTAGTCCATAGGGTTAGCTATGCGAGGCTCTATATCCGTAGAGGGCGACAGTTTGGAAACTAAGCTTGAGCGTAGTGGGATTTCTGGTAATTTTTCTCATTATCCGTCGAGAGCTGGATCGAGCTGCTCTGCTCTTTACCGCGCAGATTTAACGCAAATTCCGCGGTTTGCGAACTGAAACTTTCGGTTTTGCGGTCGGAAGTTTTCGGTTTTGCTGGGGGAGAAAGAGTTTCTGCTGTTATAGACTGACTTTATTAAATAAAAGTTTATTGTTGTGAGGCTGATGCTTGTCGCAAAATTAATATCTATTCTGTTTAAGGTAGATCTTGCACTGACTATGTCACTTTAACTGCACTTATAAAATAAAGTTATATTACGCGACCGAAAAAATGTTTCTAACTAAATATATCTACAAATAATTCTGTACTTTTTTAAGCAAGATGATTTATTTATCAAGATTTTAATTTGTTCTTTTGGTAATTTTGGTGAGGCTTTATATTTTGGCGAGTTTTGTTTATACTTCAATTTTTCAATGAATGAATCACCCAGACATTTTTGTAGGAACAAAATAAGATCTTAGAAATTAAAATCAGATGAAAAATCATCGCTTTTTTATTTAAAAAAAATTTATATTTACGGAATTTCTTGTGATCGTTAATTTAAGTATCCAAATTAATAAATATCTTTAAACTTGACAAGCGCTATTTAAGTTTCTCATAATTTCAAATTTGCTGTACTGCAAAAAATTTGGACTTTGAAGAGGCCTTTATGAGCGAGTGTGCTGACGGAAAATTAAATTTTTTGTGGGAGTGAAGTGGAAATTTTTTACGATTTATAATAAAAACTAAAGTATTTGATGCCGGGAGTAAATTTTTTCAAAGAAGGACCCAACCTTTCGTAATTTAACATTTTAAAACTTATATTTTATGTTAACATTCTTCTAAATTGCGCGCAATAAAACTATATTCTTTCATCTTTTTATCTCGTAAAACGTTCAAAATAAAAAACTGACAAAAGGGACAAAGCACCGACAATTTCCAAGCGCTTTGAGCACAAAGTTCATAAAAAATGCAAAAATCCTTAAGCGAGCTGGTGCTTCTTCTCTCTCTCTCTCTCTCTCTCTGTCTCTCGAAATCTTGAATGCCAGCTCTTAGCCGAATCAGCAGTAGCAGAAGCAGCGGAAGCGCAGGAGGAACAGCGGCCGCGCTTCTGGGCGAAAGTAAGGGAGGAAAGTTCGCGCGGGCCAGCTGCTCGGCTTCTGGGACGCTTCTCGCTACCGCGGAATCCATTAAACGCTACTGGCAAATCGAATTTCGGCGGGAGACAAAAGGACCGCAGACGACGGGCTTCGAGCGAGGCGCATAACGCCGGCAAAGACGTGCAAGGAACCGTTAAGGATTCGCGCAGGCACCAACGAACTTGGGACAGTGTGCCTTCATCGTGGCGGGCTTCAGTCGCCGCTCAGCCTGGAAATTCGGCAAGCTTCGCCCGCGACGACGGCGATATCGGGATTTCGAGGAGGATGGGGATCCGCGCACAAAGAGAGATGGAAGCGCATAGCGGCACGGAAGCCGGCTGAGCGAAAGAGATTTAAGTTGGATAATGAGTTGAGCTTCTGTGTTCTCTAGTCTGGATACAAACCTCTCTTCTCTGGCACGATGGAAAAATAATGCTGCTTTTTCGGCCACGCCGAGCTGGATTAATTAAACAACTTTTCATTTGTCCATGGCTTTATTTTATCTTAGCGAATATTCCTCGCGTCAATTAGTGAATATTTTAATTCTACAACGAACGAATTTTCGATTTCTCAGAGGAGTGCGCGCAATTTAATTCGTTCTAATTATTGAATACCGATTTCGTTGGCCGTGTTAAAGGAGATTCTCGGCTTGAAAAGAGCGAGGAGGAGAAGCCAATAGATTCAGAAGCAGAGCAAGAGAAAAAAGGGAAAAAAAGGGAAAAAGGGAAAAAGGTCGAGCCAGAAAAGAGGGAGAGAAAACGACAGAGTCAGAGGAAAACGGTTTTGGTACTCCGCGCCGATGAGTTTCCTCGATTAGCCCTTTCATCCGGCGCGCAGCAACGTCGGCTCATTATGTCGGCGAGTTTTTGCGCCCCCGCCCCCAAAGTGAATGGGAAAACGCACGCTCCACTTCCTCTTTCAAGCAGACGTCTATACACTCGCGTAGCCGAGCCGCCTGGCTTACTTCCCTCTACTCGCGCCTCTCGTGTATCTCGAATTAAATCGCACTGTCACGCGAACCTATTTGCATTCGTTGCCTACATATATATATAAGATGAGACGCGCGTTTCCGTCTCGATGCGCGACGAAAGAGAGAAAGAAAAGACAGCCCAGGGGGGCAAGCGGGAGTGTGGATGCAAATATTTGCGCATTGATCAAAACCACCGACGGTTAATGAATTGTAAACAGCCCGGCTGCATTTGAGCGCGTGTTTTCGTTTCGTCGCGTCGCGCGGCGCTGCCTCAGCCTCTTTCGCGCGAGCTTGATAATTTTAAAGAGCTTTTGCCGCTGATAAGCCCTGCGCGCTGCAGCTTCTTCATTTTTTATTTAAATTTTTCCGGTTTTTACGTTTTATAAGCCAGCCAAATTTCAGCGCTTATTTTCGTCGGCGCTTCATTTTGCTTCTTTTGCCTTTCAAAAAGTGCAAAATAACATTTGCTCGGAAATAAATGAGCTGGGAGAAACAATAGCGAATTTATTTAGAAAACAGATGAAACGATGGAAAATATCTAGAGAGAAGAGATAAAGAGCACGCTAGAAACGTTATCTCTAGTATATTTTTCTGACAATGAGTAAACTTGATTTATTCCTTCTGGGAATTATGTTCTCGTTAAACAAGTCAAAGATCATCTCAACTAATTATTATCAAAACGATCAGGGATATTCAGAAAACATTATAAGAGTAAAGTTGCGCTTGAAAATCAGCGCCGCAAGTGAGTCCGCATTAGATTTCATCCTTCCCGCAGATTTGATACAATGTGTCACGCATCTCCATATAAACACCCTCTGTATATCTGAATAAATGAATATCGTACGTACGGCTGCTACCTCCTGGAACTGCATGCGACGAGGCGCATCCGCGATTTATCAACGACAAAAAATTCGCGCGTACACCAAGTGTAAACTTTTATAATTTCGTTTCATATTCAGGTGTCATTGCTCCGGCTGACGGGTATACTTTAATCTGCGTCAACTAACTTTTGTCGAATGTACGAGCGACGAGATTCGTAGTGGCGTTTTTACGAAAAAGAGAAAAGTGAGTCCGGTCGTGAAAAACGATTGTACTTTTCACTTGTCAATAAAAGAGTACGTCAATTGTCGATCAATGTCAGATAAAACTTTTTCGTCTATCTATGTATTTTTCGGATTACCATACGACCAATTATCGAGGTGGATCCTATTCTCTACAATTTAAAACCGTTCAAAATTAATAAAATTATGATATTCATGTAAAAATCAACAGAGTTTATTACTGATTGAATTTTGGGCACGAGCAATTCAGCGGAAAAGTAGGTTAAGAGCGAGAGCGTGCGTTGACGACTGCACGGCCGATATTATTGAAAATCCGAGCGAGGAGCGAGGAGCGCGACGTAAACTCTCGGCTCGCGGCAGATCTGAGAGGCAGGCGCGCTGGTGCATTGGATTTATTTTGCGGCCTGGTTGCAGCGCTCGCTCCAAAGAGCGAGGGAGCATTGAAACGAATGATGGACGACGTCATTTTAATTGAAATTCCCGCGCTCGCGCGCAAACGACGACGGCGGAGTTGCAAGTCTGTCGCGAACTTTCGCGCTCTATTGAATGCGATGTTATTTTTTAACAGGCGGTAATTCAAGCTACTGTCGAGCGCTCTTCGCGCAAAAAAAGCGCGCGCCTCAGTTTTTGGCGTGTCACGTATATTTTCTCTGAAAAGCTTAATTTAGTTTTCGTAAGCCTTTAAAGAAAATATGATTTATTGAATTCGCAAATATTAACATAAGTTTCACGTAGAGTCGGCCCGGATTAAAAGCATACGGGATTTGAACAATCAACGTAATAACATATTAAAATTAGAAGGAATTTCAACGGTTAATGTAATCATAATTTCCATGACAATGCCTTATAATTTATTCACATGTTTTAATGAAATGCAGCGTTGTTGTAATTTTAATATTCAAACGAGTTCAAATTTCTAGCGACTACTCATCGTCTGCATTAAATAAAGTTAAATCAACCTGAGGCACATACATTAATATTTGTCGGAATTCACGAAATATAGCTATAAATATTATATTGTAATTGATTAAAATTTTTCATAGCTTCGTACATAGTAAGATAAAATTATCAAGAAATAAACTCATTAAAATTGAAATAAATAAATAAAAAATAAATAAACTATCAAAAAAGCAAACAAAAGCTTTGCTCCCAGTTTAGATCAATCATTTGATAAACCTTCAACTAGAATCCTAACACGAGAAAGTTACCAGTAGATCCAAGGTCTCTGAGCGAGCGCAGCGTTAATTGCAAGCCGAGCTTATTCTCGAGCAATCTCCAAGAATCACGCTTTACGATTCGCACCTCTAGCGTCTAATATACAACAATGCGAAATTCTGTTTCGCCGAAGAGTCCCACAGGTTAATATTATACGAAAGCTCACAAAAGGGTCTCAAAGATAGACAGCTCGAGCAATTCGAACGCTTTCTTCGAAAGCTGCGACAGGGGGGCGGGGGAGGGTGGGGGCGTTTGAATACCTGCTGGTAGCAAGTTTCGGTTACCTAGCGCGTGCAGAGCACGGCTCACAATGCAAGCTCGGCCCTTTGAGCTCTGGCTTTAACCTGGGCCGCTAGCGAAATGCGCTCGGCTCGTGACTTAATTACAATGCATCGCGCGCTCGTCTGGCGTAGCCCGGCAAAAGTTAAGCCCTCCGGCTGGTTCGCTCTAACTTGGGGCTATAGGACGCCGACGGGCCAGCTGGACCGTGCATTATTGTCTTGTTTACTTGGCGTTCGGATAACGCGGCCCTGCGCTCGCGGGGATCGCTCGCCTAGCTTGGCTCTCTTTTATAAGAGCCCGTTTATTTTTGTAATGCGCGCGAAAGGAGCGAAGGAGAGAGAGAGAGAGACAGAGAGAGAAGAAGAAGAAGAAGAAGAAGCGGAGAAGAAGAAGATGATGCGCTAATTCGCGCGATATTTCTGTAACTTTGAATTCGCGCGGAGCGAGCGAGTCTGGCTGCTGGTTGTTGTAGAGCTTGTTTATGGGGACGGGGATGGGGGACGGGGGAGGAGGAAAATTCTCCCGGTCGCGGTCGCAGTTATTCATAGGAGCGCGTGACAAAGCGCGCAAATAACAAGCTCTAAATTATAACGGGCGCTATGGAGAATACGCTCTCGCGCGCTTTCGCCCAAGCTTCGAGGCAAACTTCTCAAGTAGAACGAAATGAATGACCGCCCCGACTTCTTTTTAATGCGGCTTTAGATGTTACCGCGATGATAACTCGCTTTAATTAGCTCGGCTTCATTATTATTGTTGCGCGGCTAGAAGAAAGACTGACAACATATGTCAAATCTTCTAAACTATTGATTCAAATAATTACTATACGTCCATCTACATCATTGAAATATTAACAAGTAGAATAATTTTTGAAAATTCACTCCGATTCTTTTATCAAATATTTAACTTATTGTATATATTTATTAAACAATAAATATTTAATAATTTTAATATAGAGAGATTTTTAATGATTTTTAATGGTCTTTTAGATTTGTCATGGATACATGGTATCCCAATAAATTTTATAGATATTTTTAGGAATAGAGATATTATAATTTACGGACTCATCGAAAGTTAGACGAGAGTCACTCAGTTTCTAAATATGGCTTTTCTAAATATGGTCTTGTAAAGATAAATTTATAAATTTTATGTAAGGATCTATTAACACGTTCAGTTTGATAAATAAATAAATAAATTTATTAGCGAAACATGAGATAAAATAATAAATAAATGTCAACATATCTAAAAACTTGAGTTTTTCTACAATTTCGTTTATTCTCACTTACTTTATCTTTTTCGCTTTCCTCCTCTTTCATTTTTTCTCACTTTCTTTTGCTCTATGGATTCATTCCTCACTATCTCTGCTCCTTATAAGCTCGTTTCTTATACGCCTGATGGCCCGTGGCATATATACGTATAAGTATAAGCTTTCTATATACGCAAGAAAGTTTTTCTTTCCCAAGGGTGCTTTTTCCTCTCTCGTCTCTACTTGCGCAGGCCTTTGAGAATAGAACTAATGCTTATATTTCGGTTGCATTTGAAAAGAGGCTAGGTGTTTGAGTATGGAGGGGGACTTTAAAAAGATTTAGTGCAGTACTTTCAAAAGATGAATTCGTTCGGATGAATTTGTGGAGAGCTTGTGATATTCGTTATCTTAAAAATTATGTTCATTTTAAAGTTTTTCTTATATTTCTTTTTAAAAGAATAATTGTTACATTCTAATGTTCTTTACTGTTATAATAAAATAAAATTATAAAACGTCTTAATACATTTTAAATATAATTGATTTTTTTTATATAACATTTTCTTTTATGAGAAAAAAGTTTTTATTATTTCTGTAAAAATAAACCGTTATATGCAAAGATATAATTTGTTAACTGTAACCTAGAAAAACTAAATTAAATTTAAAAATTTAATTACTTAAATTCAAATAATCAAAGAATCATAAAAAAAATTTTAAACATTTACGAAATTTAATCCATTAACCATGTTTATTATTCATACGTATTTATGGAATATGCATCGAAAATTTATTTTTAATTTGAGACTTAAAATTAGAATGACAAGTACTGCACTCATGGGATAGATACACTTTCCACTTTTAAAATAGAATTCTTGATACGCTGTTTGTAAGCTAAACTGTTAAATTGTAGATGTATACATTAAACGCTTTTGTTCACGACTAAGTTAAAATACATACTTTGTGGCGTCTGACACAGCTCGGCTGAAACTACTTCTATGCATTTGTAACTTAAGTTTATTTATTTACTAGTATCTTTTATATTTCTCTACTAATACTGTATAACTATACTATACAAAGTTTCGTCTAGATTATACTGAATTTTGTAATATTCAATTATGTAGCTTTCTTTGTAATTCAAATTAAAAAAAAAAATTGAAAATTTTCAACCAAGATTTTAAGTAGGCCCTTCACATTATAATTTAAAGTAACATGAATTAGTCTCCTGCGATCCGCAGTACGTTTAAATAAAATAATTTCGAATCCTACAATGAATAAAAGGTAAAATTATCATCGACAGCTGTCACATGAAAATTTGCATCTCACAAAAGCTCGTTGCAGTAACACACGCGTAGAGTCGAACTTGAGCAGAGCGCGGATCACGCAGGAAAATTGCATCCAATAAAAACGTTATTGGATTCATTTAAAGTTATAAAACTTCCATCTCGGATTGGAATCGTATAAAAAGGCGCAAGCTCCGCAGAACTGAAGGCGCGCCTCAAGAAGGAGAGGCATGAATGCACGTAAGAAATCCAGAAAAAGAAGCTAGGCGCGCGGCCGCGCACTCGAGAAAAGAAAGAGCCGATATCCAAGGTAAACGCGCCGCTGAAAACCTGGCGTGAAATTCGACTGTTTCGCGGTCGATCGCAGAGCTCTGTGTTTTTCTCCAAGCCGCGATAACTCGAGCTGGCTAAGCCTCGTTCTCTTTCTCTCTCTCTCTCTCTTTCTTCACTTTAGCCTGAGGATTTGCGCCTTGGCTCGTCTATTTCCGCATACTCATACGCGTACGTACATACGTAGGAACTCGCACCTACGTGACTTTTGCGAATCACTGAAAAATCTCTCTTTCTTCTCTTCCGGTAGCTCGTGCGGAGCCAGACAAGAGAGAGGTGGAGGTAGAGGGGTGTGGGGGGCGAGTATAGAGCGAGACATAGCGCGATCATAAAATATGCATTGCCTATTCCCCGTAGACACGAACAAAAGCAGAAAACGAGAGCCTCTCTTTCTCCCTGGGCGAGGGAGGTAAGAAGAGGAGGCAAGCATTTCCCATTTCCATATCCGTTCTGCAGAAGGAGGCTGCTCTGGCACCCCACCTGTGTGTTCTCGAGGAAAAGAGAAAGGCAGAGCACAGAAGAGAGAAAGAGAGAGAGAGAGAGAGAGAGAGAAGAGAGAGAGAGAGAGAGAGAGAGATGGAGCGGTACGAGGATACAATGAAAGGAAATGGAAGAATGAGTGGGAGAAAGGATCTGGAGGAGGAAGAGAGCGATAAAGAGCAGAGGATATAAACGAAGAAAGGAGGAAAAGAGGAGAGCAAGACGGGGGCGAGGCTCAAGAGGGAGGGTCCAGCTCCTGTCCTTGTTGAATCGCAGCAGCAGCAGCAGCAGCAGCAGCAGCAGCAGAGCAGCAGCGCGGGTAGCGCGCGAGAGAGGAAAAGTCGCAAGCAAGGAGTCACACAAGCGGCAGCAGGAGGAGGCTGCAGAGAGATAAAGTCGCTTTGAGCGAGAGCGAGAAGAATGGGTAAGAATAAAGCGGCCGCGCGAGCGCGCGCGCAGTTCAGGGAGAAAGAGAGGGAGAGAGCAGGGAGAGGAGAGAAATTTGCCGAGTCGCCCCGAGTACAAATTTCCGATAAGAATCCGACGATGCTGCCGGGCAAAACGGAGGAAATAAAATTACAGGCAGCTTCGTGAGTGAGAGAGGAGGAGAGGAAGGGAAGGGAAGGGAAGGGAAGAAAAGAAAAGAAAGCCGGAAAAAGAGGCAAGAGAGCGAGAGAAAACAGCAGTCCTTGAATCGAACGGGAGAAGAATTCCGCATTCGCATTGGTAATGGCTTGTGTTTAAGTCGGCTATCATTTATTCAAATCGGTACTATCAACTCCTGCGAAGCGTAAAAAATATCGGTCCTTCTCCCTGCAGCACCGGGGGAATAAAAGTCAGGTTTCGTAATCCCGACGCAGCCGGTCTTCTTACGACTGTTGTAAAAGTATAAATTCTTTCGCCAGCTTAAATATAAGCCATCGACGCGCCCTGCCGGGCTCTACCTTAATTGCATTTTAAGCTTGCAGCTCGCTACGAGCTGCATAGGTACAAGTGTTATTGGGACGCTCTCAGTCTGGACTCTTGCATTTTAACGCGCTTCTAGCAGGAACAAAATAATATTGTTGGCGAATTGAAACGTCGATGCACTAAACGAAAAGCAGATGCTGATGAGCTCTGGTGGTATTAAGTGAAGCAGCTTGCGGCGAATCTTGCATTATTTCTCAAGCTCCTTTATACCTACTATTTATTTTATTCAGTTATTTTATTTTATTCTTTCTTAAAATGAATATTCAATTATACATGTATATTATTCCAGCGCAATTAAATGAAAGCTCAAAGCCTGCAATTATCATCGACCGTTCGATAAATTATATTTTGAAAAATAAACTTAAGTCCACGCGGACATTCGATACACTTGCAACGAAAATCCATCTTCGATCTCATTAATTCTAAATTAGGGAAGAAGCTTTCCGCGCGTGCCAGCGGGCAGTCTAATACTTATTGGACTCGTCATTGCGCGCTTGCAGCTATCACAAATTTGCGAGGCTAAATTCATTGCTATAGAGAGCTGCGCTAGGAGAAATCCCGTTCTTAAGATTGTACAAAGCGGATTAATTTTCTACAGCTCGTCAAAATAAATTCCCTCATCGTGCTCGATGGGTAGGGAGGGCGATGGGCGATAGGAGCTGAGCGAGAGCCGGAAAGGCGCCTGGCCAAGAAGAACACCTGCTAAGTTTCGCTCGCTTGAAATCCTAGTTCTTTACTCGCGCGCTAACGAGCGACAGACGTTGTCATCGTTATCTTCAAAAACACGCCAGCCAACCTATAAACCCTTCGTCGATGCTCGAAAAATCTCGGAGAAGAGCGCTTTGATGTTGGCGCGGCGCGGAATTAAAAAATTTGATTTTTAAGAGGGTGAGAGATGATTAATTTGGGCGGGCGATATTTTTGAGCTGATGTAACGGGCGATAGTCTATTTCTGAGCTTGTTTGTTATGTTTGCATGGGATGGGGCTATTTCGGTACGTATAATTAGTTCGGAATAGTTACTTTAAGCTGTTCAGGGAATAGTTAAGTTTTACGAGTCGATATTGAAAAGGAGGTATCGGCAAAGTTACAAGTCATAGTAACTATTAATTTCATTTTTTGTTGATAAGTATATAATTATTTTAGTTTGCAAACTTACTAGAAACTTCTGGGGATGGGCGACTAGGAAGTTCTATTTTAGTTATGAAAGTCGGCAACTCACCTGGAACAAAAAGAAAAATAATAATTAGATGGCGATTCAAACGGAAAATAAATTTAACTCCCTCGGTATTTGAGAAAGAATTTGTTCACTTTTTAGTTTATTTTTATGTCATTGAATTTCAAAGAAGGATTAGATCTCTTTGAGTTCTATTATTTTTGTACAAGCTATGTATGTATATCTTTGAGGAAGTAATTTCGCTATTTCCACAAATTTTCTGAAAATAAATAAATTGGAAAATCAGAATAAAGCTTTCGTAATATATTAAAACATCCTGCGGAAGTAAAATCTAGTTCTCTCAATAATATTTTCCGTAAATTCTTGCAACAAGCTACTTTTACTAATTAAGAATTACTTTCTTAGATTTTGAAATTTGCTTTTATTTTTCTATACTTTAGTACATTTGGCATTTGTTTATTTAGGGCAGAGCTGACATTTTCAATAAATATTATCCTTAGAAATAAAAGAAAAGCAGGCCGTAAAAGCCCAAGATCCCCGCGACGTCCAAGAAAAATAAAATAAAAAAAATAAATAAAACGAGCACTCCCCCATAAAGATAATCCATTCTCCCAGCAACAATTATCCGTCGGCACGCCGCGAACGATTCATCCAGCCATAGAGCTCGAGATAAAGCCCTTCGAGAGCTTGCAGGGCCATAAAAGCCAAAAAGCTCGCGTAACGAGAGGCGGAGGCTGGCAAGGA
>JAPYZA010000326.1:0-80412 GCA_030522685.1 Eupelmus azureus
TTAATATCAAAAAAATAAAACAGTCAACGTAATAATCGTCACGACACTTTAAAAGCTCTGATCTCAAAGGACCGTGTCAGGTAAGACTTAACCTAGGTGAATATATATAAAAAGCAATAGTAACTAGTACTAAGTCAGATGGAATATTGCGATGTAGAAATATAAAAGTCAAATCAAAAGTAAGTTAAAAATAAAAATGTAAGATAAGCTTAATTCTAATCAGTCTTATGAGGTCAGATCACTTAAATACATTCGCACCCGCTTAATCGCTAAAAAATAAATTAGGACGGGGAAACTACACTAAAACTGCACGACAGAGAAAGCAATGCTTTTTCACAAAATATGCTTTGGAAAATAATTTATATTTGTTAATTTGCTTTACTTTAAAATACAGTTTTATTATTTAATAATTTGCTTTACTTTAAAATACAGTTTTATTATTTAATAGGAGTTATTAATACTGAAAACTGGAGAAGAGGGTAAGTCTCGTGCTGATGCTGTTCCTGAGCTTTTAGTGTAACGAGTACGCTTTATTAGTTTTGCAGCAAAAGAAAAGAGTATATTTTGAAATGATTTACGATTCTATTATGGTTTCCCGTAAGAATTAACCAAGTCATATTTCCGTGTTTTCGAGAAATTGAGGTTTTAATATTATAAAGATTGTAATAAATGAATCGAAACTATTTTATATTTAATTTTTGACATTTTCCCAGACCTTTTTCCCTACTTTTGTTTATTAATAGTTTGACGTTCTATTAAAATAAGTTACCTTTTAACAAAGGTCTGAAAAACTTTCAAAGAAAAAGAGCAAAACGACTGAAAGGATACCTATATAGTAGACAGTTTCGTTAAAGCCGTCAAAGTGAACACTCTAGTTTACTCTTTGTGTCTATATTTATCCTGGAGATCATTGTTGTATATCTTAAGAACACAGTATTATTATACCTTTTCTAAAATTTAATATTGTTCTATTTGTTTAAAATATTTGGATAAAGATTAATAATGTAAAAAAACGTCATTATTTAACTTTCTACAGATGTGAAAACAAATCCAATTCAGAATAATATTTTTATTGTTAATTTTTATTTATACTTTTTTAGTTTGATAATAATAAAAAACTATTTTCACAAAAGTAAAAAATATACTTATTTACTACGCAGCAATGTTTTACTGTGCATGAATGCATAATGAAATTATTTTAAAAATGTTACTAGTGGTGCCATCTGTCTTGAAGTCGTACAACATTTTTGTAAAAATGACCGTTTTTAAATATTCAAAAATTGTTTACGTACATACTGAAAGAATTGTTTGAAAAACTAATAATATTATTAAACAAAATACATTCTCTACAAATAAATTATTGTTACAGCTAGTTTATCTCCAAATATATGTAAATGGAAAGTTATTACCGACAATTGTCAAATTCATACTTTCTTTTTTCATTGGAAATTGTATTGGTTTTCGGTTGCCAATGCTACATAGTGACTAAGTACTTGAGTATAGACCACCTTACCTTTACCTATACGACCGTGCCTTTACCTAACGGCTATGTAGGTATATATGTATATCGAATCCATCGGTGTGTGCTTTGTGTACATTAAGTATATAGAAGTGTGAAGCGCGTCTGCTCTGGCGCGCTGGCGTTGTTTACACCTTCCTTGTAAACGTCAAGATCGACACATTTTATTGACTGAATGGACTTTTAAATCGTATTTTTAACACAAGTTTTTTAAACCGTAACTATTATATAAATATCTGTATTATGTTCTATGTTGCATGGGGCTATATGTTCTTTTTAATTGACTTATGCGTGCGCAGCGTGTATATAACCTCAAAGCTTTCATTAGTCCTGCATGAACTATTTTGTAAAAATAAGTTCTCTTCAGTGAATTATTTAAACTCAGTTATGTTAAGTATATTGTAAGTTGGTGAATAATATATTGTACGGTTTCTAGAATTTAATAATGCGGTTAAGGGAATAAGTGGATAATGAGTGACTCGGATGATACTGATGTTTTGCTCTTGATACCTCCAGACCTCTTTGTTATCCCTTCGTCAGACTCCGATTCAGATAGTTTAAGTTATAAAAAAACCAGATCTGGTGTTGTGACTGAACTAATTGAGCATATGCAATCATTAGATTCTAGATTAACAGCAATTGAGTCTAAGGATAGTCCTAATAGTTCTTTAAATCTTAGCAGGCGATTGTCTTTAGACTCTATTATGAGCTACAGACAAACATTACCAAGGACCAAATTTTCTGTGAGTCAAAGTTCTAATTTGCAGAGTTCACCTATTAAATATTCTAATTGTTCTTCATTACCATCAACTCCCAGTATTCAACAAAAACGGCGTCATACTAATGAAACTCATCGTAATGTAAAAACCTATGGAAATTATCGAAATAATTCATCAAATTCTAATGTGTGGAGTAAGCATGACAATTCAAAATTATTTTCAGAATCTGTCTACTCACAGACCGCTTCGCAAAATAAAAATCTCTTGCATGCTGGTAATGGGTCTCCTAAAAAAGAGCAACGCTCAGGGCTGCTACCTGCATTGAATGTTTGTGAAAGTAATGTTTATGACAAATCTTACAGTTCTTTGCCTGCATTAAATTCATGTAGCTTATTATTAGATGATTTTAATACAGATAAAAAAGCTATTAAACATATGAATCTTTCTGAGGTTGACGAATATCTTCGAAAGATAGAAGCTACTGGAAGTGGTTCAAGGAACAGAAATAGTGTTTACAATGATGGAAAAATTTTACAAAAGGATTCAAAGAAATCACCTGATAAAAAAATCTACATAAAAGAAAAGGACGATCGAGATAGAAGGAAAACAATGGACTACAAAACAAAATTTGGCATAAACGGCCATGCTCCTCCAAATGAATCGACATACCATTCTGATTATGAAAGAAGAAGAGATGTGACTGATTTTACATTGCACAATGATAGTTCTTTTTCTTCTTTTGATACAGAAAAGTTTATGACTGACTTTAAACCTTGGACTCCAAGTATTAATGAAAGTGATAATAAAATTAATATTTCTGAACATCGAATTTATGAAGAAAATGATAAATTAGCTGGTATTCAACAAAAAGAAACGGGTCAACCACCAAAAGAAATCGATGTACATGAATATGTTCCAATTCCAAATAATACAGACTTTACTTTAGAAAATAAAAGTGAAAATGTTCCCCAATATATTGATGCAAGTTACATTTCGAAAATTGCTGATGAATTCATGAAATCTCAATCTATTATATCTACACCAGGAATTCATCAAGATACACTTTCGGAAAGTAACAAAAGTGTTCCAAATATTTCTAAACCATCTAGTACTGTACCTATAGTAAACCCTTTAGATACTTTAGTTAAAAATCCTGAAGCATCCTTACATAATATTACAAGTGGCAGTAAATCTCATGAACAAAATTCTGTTAATTCAGTGAATAATAATGAGCCACATAATTTAAGGCCACAACGCCTATTAACCCTTTCGGATTTTTGGACTCAGGATTCAAGTAAAACACAGGAAGAGCAGTTGAGGATCAAATTAGAAGAAGAACGATTTCGAAGAGAGGTATGCTATAACTTTTCTGATTTTAATAGTTTTATAAGTTAAAAAATTATTTTTTAAACATTAATTTAATAATATTAAACATTTTAGCATTGTGAACAATTAATCCAAGAACTTCAGAAAAAGCTATTGGAACAGCAAGAAAAAATAGCTGTTGCAGTTAGAGTCGACAATGAGAAAAATGCGCTTATTATTCAGTTCCAAGAATCGTGGAAGAAAATGAAACAACGATTATGTGAGTTAGAATCTGAACGAGAAAATCTTCAAAAAGTATTAAAAAGTATATCCGAGAAACATCAATCGGAAATTAACGATTGCCAAGTACAAAGTAACAAATACAAAGAGGAATTGTCAAAAGCCTTAAATTTGGCTACTGGATACAAAGAGAAGAGTGATAGTCTGGTCAAAGAGAAAGTAGACCTATTGAAGAGCCACGCCGATGAATTGCAGAGCTACAAGTCGTTGGTGCAGCAAGCGGAAAGCAGATATGAAGAAATGAAAGCGGAATGCCAGAAACTATTGGAAAAGAATCAACAAACGGACGAGGCTTTGAAAGCAGTCCAGCAGGATCTGAATAAAGAACTATTGAAGGGCGGTGAGGTAAGGTCTGAAATGGCGGTAATTCACAAAGCTCTAGATGCTTGCGAGGCCGAATTGACCATTTTGCGCCAAGAAAAAGAAAATTTGCAGCTTAAACTAAAAGAGGAAGTAAACAGAAACAACATTCTCGAGCAAGGAAAGGCTGCCTTAGTTGCAGCTGTGGACGAAGCAAAAGAAGCAGAGGTCTTTTTTTTTCATTTATATAAAAAGAAAATAAAATTTAAACTAATAATGTAAATTTTTTATTCTAAATTTTCAGAGATCAGCAAAAAATGAAGTTAAATCTCTTTCTGAGCATCAAGAAAAATTAAGAGCAGAACTTCGAGATGTTTATCAAAAACAAGTCGATGAAGTAGTCAAAACTAAACTTCAAGAATTCCAAACTCAATTGGATTCGGCTGAAACGCTTTTCCAAAATGAGATCGATACCAATAAACGTGCCATAGCTGAATGTGCAGCTCGAAAAATAAAAAGCGTCATAGATAAGTATGTCTCAGTGATAAGAATTTCGTGTAAATCAGTTTTGTATTAAATAGAAATAATTTATAAAAAATTCCACATTTTTAGGCATCAATTAGAAATAAATCTTATTGAAGAAAAACATAAAGAGGAAAAAAGACTGTTTGAAATAAAAGTTGCTCAAGCGGAGCAAAAGGCTACTTTACTTGAAGCTCAATTAAATAGTTATAGAAAAAGTAAAAATCATTTGGTTGAACAACTTCACAATATGATGCAAAAACAGTGGCAGCAAGCACTTTTAATTATTTCAGGTGACATTTATTTTATTATATTTTTTTTTTATTTTATAATTATTCTTTATTTTTGTATCAAATTGTAAATGACATATTTTAGGTGGTAATGTAGAAAATTTACCTTCTTTTCAACAAGTTAATGTTGATAAATTATTTGATTGTCCAAATAATTTGAATCTTGAACTAGTACCTAAACACTCTAGCACGCTATATTCAGAACCAATGAGACTTGAATCTCAAAAGAGTACAACGAATTTACAAAACGTACAAAAGCAAGAAAATCAAAATGAAAGTTTAGTAACGTTGGCTTCTCACGATGATACGCCATTGACGAGTAGAAAAGAATCGAAAAACGATCTAAAAAAATATATAAAAATGGTATGTGATTATCATGTAAATAACATTTTTAATAAAGAACACATACATGTAGTTGGCACGTCTTTTTATTGAATTTTAGATATTAGACATGCAGCAAACGAAAGAAGATCAACCTAAACTAAAATTTTTTAGTGGCAGTCCTCCTTCATCTCAGAAAGAAAATTCAGGTAAACAAATTCTGCAAAAAGATGCTGACACATCAAATGAAGCAAATTCCACGTGGCAGCCTATTTCTGAGGTTTGACACTAGTCGTCCATAATGAAACGTAAGATTAATTTTTAATAATAAAACCATATTTGATATTTATTTTCAGATATCTGTTCACGATACCAGTGAATATCTAAGTGTTCCACTAAAACTTGGTCATAAAAGTGATCATCACCAACAGAAGCAAAAACCACCATGGAAATGACGTCACTTCAATCATCTTGACAATAACATTGGTGTAGATGAAGTTGATTATGTACATTAAAAAGTATTTTTAAATGTAAGAATTAATTTTTAATATAAATATGACTTTTTATACTTTTAAAATTTTATAATTAATGTGAGTACAAGAATAAATTATATATTTATTAGTACATTTTAATATAAAATCTTTTTAATTCATTGTATTTATACAACTAATATAATATTATAGTAAGAAAGATTTTATTGTTCTGTCTTTGTCTAGTCAGTTAATTAAAACTTATCTACATTGCAAGAGCAGGAACAGGAAATACGATAATTTTATCACATTAAAATTAATATAGTGAATTAAATGGATCAAAATTAATAATTTTCTTTTCATTATTGAAATATTCATAAGCATTGAAATTAAATGATTATTTTAGTTTTGATAATCGGTTAATCAAAAATTTGAGCAATAAATTTACTTTTATTTATAATATGTGTTAATTGTTTTCTAAATTTATTTTTCAACAATACTTCTATGATACATGTAATCTTTAATAATTTTTTAACTAAATAAGTTCTCATAAATAAGTTTCTGAGTAGGCTTTTAAAATTATTCAGTGATTGCAATAAGTGAAGCTTCCTAAATATGATTGGCTTTCGAGGAAATGCTCGATGAGTCACGAGAGCTACCTCTAGAGATAATAAAACAATAAATAGGCCCTGCTGCCAAAAATACGCCGACAAAGTTCAAGGCACCCGTACTCTAGAAGCCTATTTTCGATACTTAAATATTATACTACTATACTACTATACTTAAATATTTCATAAAACTTGCAAAACATAATTTCAATTCAACGAAAAAAAAGCTCGGCGCCGCTCTAAACAAGATTTCCGAAAAACCGGATTCCATCTCTCGCGAACAAAGCCTCGCGAGCGTTTCCCGTATCTCGCATCGCAGGGAAAAGGCTGTTAGGCGCGCGAAAAGGTAAATGCTTGCATATACAGTGAGCGCGCGGGCACGAGCCTGGACCAGGGCACAAGTATCTCGCGCGCAAGCTATAAGCGGATCGGAAACGAGTTGCCGAACGAAAAGGAAAGTATATGAGCGGGGCCCGGCGCGAAGAATGCAAAGGGAGGACGATCGCGCGCGGGATATAGACTCGGAGCGCTCATAAGCAGCTCTCCTCCTCTCTCTCTCTCTCTCACTCGCTTGCTCGACGTCGCAGGCACAGACAGTCGTGGGTGTATAGCGGGCGCGCGCTGTGTGCTGACTTTCGGGAGAATCTGTTAGTTGTGGCTCGCACACGCCGGCGCAAGCATGCCTCGAGTTGGGGAGCAGTGCAATATTGCAGTGGCGCGTCTCTTGCTCGGCCTTCTGGTGGCGATCGCGATCGCGATCGCCGCGAGTCCGGCCGATGCTGGGATCGCCGCGCCTGCCGGAGGTAATACCTGGAAGAGACGTGAGGACAAAACCAAGTGTCCGAAAGTTAAGGCCATACGCAATTTCGATGTCTCGCAGGTACGTTGTGCTTTCGCCTAGCGGTTTTTAACCCGCTCGGTTTTTTTCTCTCTCTCCCTCTCTCTCTCCTGCTTTCTTTATGCTTTTATGCCTGGAAATCGTTAAATATCAGAAATGTGTCAGACTTGAAGTTTTTTGATGAAAGAGTAACGTGAATCGCTAGTTGCTATTTGAATAAGATAATTTTTCAAAATTAGTTGAAAAATCGTTTAAGTAATTTAATAAATATATAAAGCGGTCGAGCTGACAAAAGCTTAAGTGCATCGATAATTGCCTGAAGTTTATTTACAAACAGTAATTTTGAGGATATTAAACTTTTTTAATAATTTATTTCTTCTTTTAAAGTTTGTTTTCAATTATATAAAATTACTGCACTTTAAATCTTTTTTCAATGAATTATTATCCAACCATAACTTTTAAATTTATAGCCAGCTCGTAAAACAAAGCAACGAGTTATCAAAAACATAATTTATGCGAGATTTAATAGCGTTATATAATGTAAATTATAAATTATCGTCCTACATTGAATAAAGTCTTGTGCTTATGGCCATTTGCTCTAAAACAGATAGAGACCCGAGCAATATTTTGGGAGCCATAACATGCGAGAAAAATGAATCTTGTAACCACATGCTACTATTTATAGCAGAAAACAAGTTATTCGCGCGGCGATAAATTAGACCGTTTAGAAAGGTCCCGGAAGTCCAATTATTTCAATTTAAAATTTTCGCTATTACTTAATTAATATTCGCCTTTATCTCAATAAGACAACTATTGTTCCATTTTAACCGCATAATTAGGCAGTTTAATTTGTTGATAATAAAAAGTACATAAGAAAAGAATAAAAGTTGCAATTTTCATATTACAGTAAATCCTCAAATAAACACGCACACATAAATAATTTATTTAAACAACTTTTTGAAAGCTCAAATAATTAATTAAGTACATAGTAGAGCGATGTTTACTCATAGCGTTTCATCAAATCCCGTTTTTTGAAAACATCATCTGTGTATTTAACCGAGTTTTTCGAGATAAATTTAGATTTCCGTGCATCACTTTTACTGCGCGATCAGCAAAGTGGTTTTATTTTATGAAAGTTGGTAGAAAGCTTTTTCTATACTCGAAAAATAAAGAATTCTCTTAATAAAAAATTTGTATTTTAGTATAAAAATGTAATAGTTTAACAAATGTATAAATCAATAATAACTACATAATCTAGTCAAGAAAAATCATTGTTCCCTTTTGAGAGCACTAGACGAACAATACGCTATTAATCAAGTTAAAATACATGTAATTAATTTAGAAGCATAAAAACAATTAACAAAGCGAAAATTGCACTGTTTAGTTCCTCGGTGTGTGGTACATTGTACAGTACTACGCTAGCTCAGAGGAGGCCATCTCATACAGATGCATGCGGGCCGAGCTGTCGGTCCTGCCGGACAACGCCGAGGTGACCATGAACTTTACCTACAGCTTCACCGACGATCCCATCAACGAGCAGCTCGTCGGTAACATCACCTGGAAAATACCCTCACCCGATTTGCCGGCTCACTGGGTCCATGCTGAGGTGCCCTGTACGTATACCTTTGTGGCTAATATAATTGCAGTGTAAAGTTTTTATGGGGTACTGTTTGTTTTATTTAATTAGTGGAGCCGACTTGTGAAACCATAAAAAATGCTTACAGTGTACCGTTGCGAATAAGAGAGAACGGAATTAACGAGATTGTCTGCGGTTAGTTCAGTTTCGACTTTTTTCCAGATATTTTCTGGTTGATTTAATAACTTGAAAGTATATTTACAAATATTAAAAACTTTATTTTTATTTTATTTTGTTTTAACGTAACTAAAATTTTAAATTTTGCTTTTTTACATTTTGGGGAACGAAAAATTATCATTGCAAATATTTATTTTACAAAGATTAATGGTTTGAATTTTATTATTTTAAAATTCTAAATATAACTACGATTTTTACAAATTTATTAAAAATTTTAAGAATATTTCGTAATTTAATGTCAATAAACACGTTTTAAATTAAAAATCTTATTATAGTAAAATTAATGAAAAATTTAGCATAACATTGTAATAAAAATATTTCTAAATTTCCCATGACACATTGCAGACGAGGGTGTATACAATACCTACGTGTTAGACTCGGACTACAAGTCGTGGGCGTTACTCATGCACTGCGCCGAGAAGAGCAAAAGTCCTCGCTATCTCTCCAGCTTTATTATGAGCCGTGAGGCCAGTCTCGGCAACAACGTCATTTCTTATCTGCGGGAGAAACTTCCTAGGTAATCTTTTTCGTTATCTTACGTTTCCTCCTTTCTCGTTCAACGTGTTTATTATTTTTCCTTTGCTCGAAACACACGCATAATGCTTTGCCTTAATATAAACCGTCGCCGTTCTCTTTGTCATGCAGATACGACATCGACCTGGAATACATGTTCCCGATGGACCAGGATAATTGTACAACGCTAGACCCGTACGCCAACTCATTTGTGCCCCCAACGATTATAGCCGCCAAGAGGAATTACATGCAACGGAGGCATCCGCTCAAACGAAAACACAAACGAGGTTGAGCGTCATTCATAAGAGGACTCTACTATTGAAATCCCTGACGGCTGTGTCAAATGTTCGTTGTTTGTTCGGCGTGCATTTTTTTTTTATTTTACCAATAAGATATCGAGAACTTGTATATGTCTCTTACTGTTATTGTTACCTGATTTTGAAATAAAATTTTTTAATATATCTTATCTCGTCTCAGCTATCGATAATTTTTGTTTATTCAAATGTTTATTTAGTATAGGCTCAGATAATCTGAGCAAATGGGTAAAAATGAAAGAACAATTTTTTAATTTGGGCTAGTTTTATTAATTCAATTAACAACGTCTTTATAATACTCTTCGTCTGTTTCTCTCATTTATAATCACATAATCATAATGAATTGTTATTGTTTTTTTTAGACCCGTCGCCATTTTGCATGTTACCTTAATCAGTTTCACAAACGCATTCTTCCGACAGAAAGAAGGATGCCGTTGCGCACGCGATCTCAATCATTCATCACCTTATTTGCAATTCATTATCATAATCATACAGTATTATTTTATTACATCCATCGTGTCTTTACTCAATGCACTCTTAATTGATTTTATTTTTTTTTATCATTGGATATGGCAGCTATAACTTATAAGAAAAATATTATAAAATCACTCAGCAGTTGATGAATTGTCATTATTATGCACAAGTCGCTATTCACACGATTCTTGCATACATATCTAGCATACCGACGGGCTTCGTTATCGCGCACATTTTTTTCCGATTCTTCTAATCGTTCAACGATTCAAAAATCCGGATACCTTGCACGCACTAAACGCGCAATCAGAAAAATTACTTTTACTCAAACACCGATTTCCTCTTTCTATAAATTTTATTTTGAGCAAGATATCTCGCTTAAGGTAATTCTCTAGCAAGATATCGATAAAGTTGAATCACTACGTTTTGATGGGTCGATAGATAAATGAATTTAAAAAATATAATAATAAAATACACAACAAACAACATTTCGAATATGAAAATTCAAATAATTAATAACTTTATTAAATCAAGAAGCACGACTTCATTGTTAATTTTGCATTTAACTAATAATAACCAGATTTTTACCACACTCAAGCAGAATTTCTGTGCGTGTGGTCCCAATCTCTCGTGTTTTTCGTTTTTTGTTTCTGTGCCCGCACATCTAAAACACATTCGGTCTGACATGCCATAACGGGTTTGAATTTGCAACTTTTTATCTAAAGACTAGTGATTTAGTATTTTGACGAAGATAAAAATAAACCAATAAAAATGAAAAGATTTATATTTTATAATTAATGAATAAATTTACGCCGGTCATGTTTATACTTTGTCGTTTCTTTTCTTTTGCCTTATAGCTCGTTTTATTATTATTGTTATTATTACTAATAATCTTCGATTACTTTCTGACTCTGACTTGACTTGACTTTATTTTAATAGCCATGGGTCTCGATTTGACTCCGATGTGCCATATTTCTGACTCTGATTTGCCATCATACATTTATAATTGCTCTAATTAACTTGTGAATTATCTAACTATTCACGTACCCTCATAAAGGTCTTCTACTAAATAGCATTTTTTTTTTTAATTTTTGTCGTACGTTTATGTAAATTTACGTTCGAAATTAATAAATTTTCAAATGAGCCTGATTCTGTCATAAATTAATTGTCACGTCGTATTTATTTAAATAAATCAGTCAGTGTATGTTTAAATCTCGCTTTACATTATTCTGGATTGCAAGATAAATTTTTGGTTGCTATTGACTTAGTATCTTCTTGAATTTAATATAAAATATAAAGATTTGGCTAATGTAAAAAAGTTTTAAATACACATAAATGGTTTTCACTCAGTATAAAATAGTGCGTAACAATATTGAATTAAAAAAAATTATTTATGTAAAAATATTAAATACTGTTAATCTATAGAAGCAACATGAATATTTTAATTGTAAATCGAGTAGAAAAAATAATAAAATAAATGTTATTTTAATGTAAGTAAATGCTTATTAGAGACAGTTCAAAGTTTAAGTACTAATAATTAATTTGTAATGATTTTATACTCAATGATTCAGTTCTTTGCTAGTAAAGAGGTGACAAAGAATAAAAAAGAAGAAATCGTTTAGCAGCTCAATTTTAGAAGAATTTGATGAAATTTAAATTTTACATATTAATAGTTGTGTATTTGTAAATGTGTATCGAAGTGCTACGAAATTTTTTATCTAAATAGGTGATATTCCTACACTTCTAAAATTACAGAGTATTTACCGGCTGCTGTCTAGTTTTCCCAAATTCGTACAGCGACAGACAACGGTTTTCTTTTATTGCAGTAAAGGAGTAACTTATGCGTTACAAATATAGCAGATTTAAAAGACGTAACGCGAAACAGTAGTCGTAATTTAATAATTCGTTTTGATCCTTCGTCTTTACTATACATACAATCGGAAGTTGCTTTTTCTTGAAGCAACGAACTTATGAGATCGCCGTTCCAACCTAAATATGAATACGTTATTTTTTTTTTAATGTTTATAACTAGAAGGTTTTGTTTATTTCATTATTTTCTTATGAAGCGCGAAGAAATATACAGCTTTGACTAACGGTGTTCCGAAAAAATCGATCCGGTGTATTGTATACGTATTATAATTAGGGAATTCCGACGAAAACGCGGAGAAGATCCAGAAGAATTCAAATATCCTTCTATTTCTTTCTTTCTTATCGAGTGCAATTTCTTTCGGTGATCTGCATTATAAATGCAAAACCGCAAATGCAAATCACAAGGTTTTTTTGGCGTTGCACAGACACACCGAATGTTCGATCGTTGAATATATATATTTATATAGTAGCTAATTATTATTTTTTTTTATGAACACGCAGTCACAATCACTCAAATCGTTCATCATCATTGCCGCTCCTCAGCAACAATATTTATATTTGATTGGTCTAGTGTAATATATTTATATATATTTATATAAATACGTATGTATATATATATGTGTGTATATATATACATATATATATTTATATAATATCTGTATATTATATCAATTGCTCTTTTTTATGTTACTCCCTAACTCTGTTCTGTCTCAATTTTTCGTATATATAGAACTCTTTTATCTCGCACTTTCGTTTTTTCTCTTTAAAATTATTTATCGATTATTGGTTTCAAATGACTATTTTCCCCTAGAAGATCCATTACAATCCGATGTGTAGACCACGCGGGTTGGGGATGTCCGCTGTCAGTAGACCCAAGAGACCGGAACCCATTGTGGTGTCGTATGAAACCGTTCGATAGCGTCCTCCAGCTGAGCGATCGTTTCGTCAATATCATTGTTAACAATCGTCAGATCGAAGAAATGACCGTACGCTTGCCGCAGCATGTCCGATTCCTTAGCCAATCGTTCCAAACTTCCGTCGTACTGAAAATTTGATATTACAAGATATTGTAGAAGTAGCTTATATTTTTTTATTTAATTTAATGCTGCCAATTATTATTAAAAACTTTTTAAATTTACTTTATTTTATTAATTTATTTTTATTTTAAAGCATTAAATTAAATGAACGTAAGCTCCTTAATAAAATACAAAAAATAAACAAATTTACTTTAGGTGGCGCACTCGATATTAACAAAAGTATAAAAAAGAACTAATCAAGTTAATAATATGAAAAAATATAAATAAATTAACTAACAAACGCTTTGTCTAAAATGCGCTAAACTACCAATTGGGTGTTTGCATGAAAAAAAAAATAAAATTTCATTAAATACGTCAGATAGATGATCAAAAAATAATCGACACGTATTTTTTCTTTTTTCAATTTGCCACTTTTAACATAGGTACAGCAAGTTCAAATTTTACTGAATTCGTGACATCACAACGGTACAGCATAATTATATACGGTGAACTGGTGATGCCATTATACTTTTCAAATGGCTATATCTTCGATAAAAACAAAATTTAAAAAAAGGAAAAATACGTGTCGATTATTTTTTGATATTCTATCTGACGCATATAATGAACTTTTTCATGCAAATACCCAATTATAAAGGATTTTCCAACAGTAACTTTAACTATGGCTATTGTCTCAGTAAGTCTCAGTGAGGGTACTTACATCTGCAAGATTTTGTAAAGCTGGGGCCGCTATAAAAACAACGTAAGGCGCGAACTCGGCTGTACGGAGCACCTTTAGAGAATGAGGCTCGATATCGAGAATCGCCAATCTACCCTCCTCAAGAATTTTCCTGATTGTCTCAATTTTCGTTCCGTACATGGCATCCTCGTGAGTTCCTGAAATTTCATTGAATCAGTTTATTACGAGGCAATTAATAGATTAAATATTTTTTATGAAACCAGTGCTAACCATATTCAAGGTATTCGTTTGCATGAATGTCAGCCATCATTTCTTCATGGGATACAAAGTAATAATTTCTTCCGTTTTCTTCGTCATTGCGCGGCGGTCTCGTTGTATCTGTAAATATACGAAACATTTCAATATTTTTTGTTTTTTTTTGAACTTCAAATGTCTCAGAAGTTAAGCTTGATTAATAGTACTCGATAACTTACGTGGAATAGGATACGCATATTTGTCGGGATGCTTTGCAATAATTGTATTTTTAATATGCCTTCTCCCGACGCCATGTGCTCCAAGTAGCACCAAAGTTTTACGTTGAAAGGCAGAATCTAAAAAAATTATAAGTTTTATTATAAATGCTTACAGTTAAAAAAAATTCAATTACTGTGAATACAATGACTTACAAGGAAGTTTGACGACTTCTTCATACGTAACCAAGTCTAATTGATCAAATACCGCATTGTGCTTCGCAAGATATTTGTCCTTGTATTGCTTCTTTTTGCGGCCAAAAATTGAGCAATTAACTGAAAATTTAAATAAACTGATTATAGTTCTTTTTGTGTATAAAGTTTGATTTGTGAGATTGTACAATTAAAATCTGAAAATGTCTATTTTAGGTACTGGCCTTAGTTACAAAGCCATTTAGATAGCTTATTCAGAATTTTATTAGCTACGATCTAATAATATAAAATTTAATATGTACAAATGTTGTACATATATGTTTTTTAAACTTATGATAATATAAGTGTTTATCCTTAATTATATGCCTTACCTATATGAAAATGTTTATTATCAATGGTTTTATATTAAACACATTTTTAATCTCACTAAAATATCAGTTTTATATTTAATGAAAAAATGTGAAAGCTTTCTGTACTAAAAAAAATATAAGTGATTTTGTATAGCATCTATCATGGTATACGTTCCAGCAGGTCACAACGTGCAGTGAGGCTAATTATCGACATAGTTCGTGAGAACTATAAAATGAGATAAGAATTGGAAAACTGTTTATTAGTAATTGCTGTATACTAAAAGTACAATTAAGTAAATCCTAATAACTTAAACTAAGACGAGCTCACTAACATGCATGTTTTTCAATTACAAAGGAATAATTTAAGTATTTATCACGTTTTAATTTTATAACAAAAATCGATAATTTGTCTAAAAAATGACAATGTCGTATTTCATTTAAAATAGTCAGATATGAGGCAGCAGAAACAAATACGGATTATTTTTTCATGCTATAATGAAACAAAATTAGATAAAAAAGTAAAAAGGATGCATTCACTGAAGGTATTAATTAACATGTACACGAATTTTGTATAAACTATTTTCTAAATGAAAATATTTAAGGCGACGTAAAACTCTTCTTGTTATCAAAAATGTAAGAAACCATTTATTTATTTAATTTTTTATTTATTTAAAATATGTCGATGTCGAATTATCGTTTTAATGATTAATAACAAGATAATGATTAGATATTTAAAAAAAAAAATCAAAATTAAATAAAAAAAATGATTTTTTGACTTCTTGTTAAGGAGAAGAGTTTCACATTACTTTAAGGTGATTTGAAATCTTCCTTGTTATCGAGAATACTGAAACCTATTTTTTGTATTTAATTTTCATTTTTTTTTTAATTTTTACTATAAAATTGTAGTTTTAATAAAAAACTAAATTATAGTTTCGACATATTTTCGAAAAATTGAAAATTAAATTTTAATAAATGGATTCTATTGTCTCCGATAACAAAAAAGGGTTTTATATCACCTTAAACAATGTCGCAGTCTTAAGTTTAAAAGGAAACTGATTAAAATTGATAAAATGAAGAGGTTTCATGCTTTTGATCATTGGAATGTTATATTTAAAAAATTTTTCTTAAGCAATGTTATATGAATATATTTAGAATAATTATCGACCTATGCAACTTTTAAAATTTCTTAATTAGTCAATCGAGAAAAAAGTCTTTGTGCAATAAAAGAGTTATTCGCTATAAAAATTTAATATATTCAGTGTCATATGTAATTTGCATTTATTTTTCATGCTAATCTACAAAAATTTGTATATATAAAATCTACTTGAATTTTAAGATTTCTACAGCTGCAGGCAGAAACATCGTACCTGTCGAGCCGTCACATCCTTCAGTGTGAGACGAACAGCCTCCCTCTCCTTCAGCTTCTAAAGCGCGGCACATAACATACAATAATATCACGTAACTGCAACTAACTTTTTCTTTTACACGCGCTAAGCTTTGACTTCACGAGAATGACATTTCTACGTTATGCAATAATGTTACTTTTATCCTAACACGCGTCGTACTTTCCAGGTTATAAATTTGTATTGAAATTTTTTTTATATTTTAGCAAGTATTGTACCATTGAAAGATTCAAAAACTAATTTACAAATACTAGAAAATTTACCGAAATCATAATTAACGTCTGTATATGATAAAAAAAAATATAGGGGTCAAAAAACAATTAATGATAATATTGGTATAGACTCATGACACGGACCGGTCTAGAACGACAAGAAACATGCTTCACGAGAAAAGAAAATTCCATACAGCAAACACTTAATGTATGTACAAATTGATGGCGGTATATTTTACATAAATGATAAATGAGCGCATTCTCGTTTTGTGATTTACGACATATATAAATATATAAATATCGAATTGTTACACAGGTACACTATTGCATATGAATACATACAATAATATTGTTTATAAGTGACTTAATAAGTCGAGACGACGATATTTGAATCGATATAAGTATATAAACGAATTAGACTATTCTGACCCTTTTTTTCAGCCATGAATCAGTATGTGCGATCTGCTGGAACAAGTTATTTAACCTCGAAAAAATCGCACATTTGCCCTGCTATTTCAGTATGTATTCTTTATTTTTTTTTATCACCTGAATTCATAATAAACTAGATCTAAATAATTACACTTTAGGTACGTATAAAATGTATACCTTGTTCCTGTTTATTTTTTTCCATCGCCATGCAGGCAATCCGCCACTCTTGCAGTTCTGGAGAGGGTATAAGACCAGCGGATCCACCTGCTTGATCTTTTCGTGCTTGCCACCAGTGGTGATCATCCTTACTAATGATTTGTAAAATATCGCCGATTTTAAACGAAATTCCAGCCTGGGCACATGGTATCAACTCATCTTCTAAGGGATCGTAGTCAAATTGTGCGCGAACGAAAATCTGAAACAACGAATTGCATTAGCTTGGGAAATAATCAAAGAATTACAGAAACATTTATATAGCGAACATAGCGTTGTATATCGAAAGAGTTTAGGATGCTAATTGACTTAATTATTTACAAAAGGCAATTCCACAGATGAAAAATGGTAAAAATAATTTATGAAATTTGCTATGACTCTCGATTTTTATCTGTAACGTTAATTTCTTTTTATTTTAATTTACTAATATTTTTTATTAATTTAGTCCATAATGATTAACGTTACCGATAAATCACCGAGATTTCATTACTGTTAAAGTGCTGTTGTGAGTGTAATGTTTGTGAACTATATCATCCTTGTATCACTAGAATTACTACTTGAAAAATGGAGGGTAAAAATGCAATAATACATATACATTGGCATTCCTTCTCTAAAAAGAAGCTCTAAGATTTATATATAAAAAAAAGAGATACATGAGCAGTTGTTTGCATGATGGCATAGTCATAGTACTAATATACCATAACATATCGTTAAGATTTTTAACGCATTCGATATCGACGATTTACAAGGCACATGCCGTTGATGTTTCAACACATTAAAATAAAACTCATAGAAAAAAAAACATAGCAAATTATAATGAAAAAAAGATTGATTTATACAAGGAGAGAATTAGAAAGGAAGTGTCAGTGAGGGCTAGAATAGCAATGTGAGCAAGAGGTCGTTGGATGAAAAAGTGAAAAAATGAAGGGATAGAACCTAGTTTATGGACAAGAGCGTGTTTTTCAATATTGAAAATGAATTGTTCAAATTGCTATATGTTTTAATGACAGCCTAACTTGCCGATCAATTGAATGTGTAAAAACAATTGTTACAAGGAATACAAGGATAAAGAGAAAACGCATAGCCTTCTAACTACAGCAGTCCAATCACACCAGATCAAGTGGTGGTACTTACTAACACTGGCAGAGGCCTAATCCTGAACAACTAGAGTGTTGAAGAAACAGAAAAAAGGATAACGATTATTAATTCGTTTAGATGCTTTTAGATTTAAAAAAAAAATGAACAAATTTGTGGATTTGATCTCGACGCACAATATCATTATTTTTGTTCAGTTTGCGATATCAATAAGCTTTCCATTTTCAAATTCTTTTTTTATGTCGTTGTCTGATCCGCGTTCCGAGACGCATGCTAAAGTAACGCTAAAGTGAAACAAAATCAAACTAATTATATAATTTATACTAATGTTTACAGCTTCCATTTTAGTTCCCGTTTTTTATGATGCATTTATTGATCGTACTGGAGTGCAACGCTACGGTATCAAATGCATAAGAGTGCTTTAGCTTACACTATCCTGCTTAATTACTAATTTTTCCACTTTTTAACTTTTTGACTTATCTTATAATTTTGTTTTCTTTGTGCTTCATTTATTAAGGCCAAAACACATTTAGCACATCTATTTCACCATTGATAATTTCAACACGCACGGTTTCATGCATTTTTTCACGTCACAATAACCAATTAGTACATATTTACGATAATGAATCGATACTGGTTTACAGACACACTTGACTCAACATAATATACAGTAAGGAAATTTTATGATTAATGATTTTAACAATTTACATAATTATTGTATTAAGGTCTAAGTTTTAAATTTACACAAGGAAGTGTTATTTTAAAATGTTGTCTGGAAATTTAATCTTTAAAATTTGTGAACTAAGATGTTAATGTTAAATTTAGAGGATCAGCGTGCACTGGACAATACGATCTACGAGCTTCGAGGATCATCACCAAAAATAGAAATAATTATTGAATAAAAAATTTTGAAAACAGAAGTACTTCTTTGAAACCTAAAGTTTCTATGTAATGAGTAATTGATACTCTTAATAAAGTTGAGCATTTATATAGCTTCAAGCGAGTTAAGAAACTTTAAGTTTTATTTAAATAAGTTTGATAATAGATAAAAATAAAATAAAAACCTTTTTAAAAATGAAAATCCATTATGTTGAAAGAACATATAATTAATGAAGTTACGCACTGCGTTTATCAACAATTTTAATAGTCAATTTAATGTGGTATACAACGTGGTATATATTGGTTAGGGTGATAGGAAATAGTGAGACAATTTTCTACACAGTAAGTAACAGGTACGTTATTGACAACTCGTCTGGTGGACTGACTGCTGCTATTGTCGCACGTCCTGTTGCATTCTTTGTCATACGGACGAAACGTGTGCTTTTGATCAAAGTTTCCGAGATACGCTGGCGTGTGTTTCTCTTGTCTCTTGATTCTCGAAAGCACGTATATCGTCACGACGACTTTACAACAGTCGTGAATATCGCGATGATTGTGCCATGATTATGATGAGGGAAAAAATCAGAATTAGAAACACAGAAACATAACATTACCCAATTTATCCCGGCATACTGCAACAATACGATTGAGGAAGGCCTTGATGGAGATGGACGTGAATCAAGGATAAGAAATATGGACTTGATATTAAAAACAAGGAAAATAAATTAAATCTATATGCACAAAACGAATAATAAAGAGTCACATAGAAAGATTAATAAATTGTTAATTAATTCTGACAGCTTTTATCGCTTAGATAATATAACTAAAATCCCGCATATGTATTTTAAGTTATAATAATAACATTCATTTTATTGAACTTCAAAACTTATTTTTGAAGTAAAAAAATCATAAGATTTTAATACAATTTGAAATTTATTAGTTTATTTCATGCACAGCCATAACCGTGCAGGAAAGTGTTTTTAATTGTGGAAAACAACGTGATAACAATAACAGGTACTATATGTGAATACGTATATATGGGAAATAACTGATGTATACTCTGCAATGATATTTTGTGAATTATAGCATATCAAGTTAATACTATTATTATTGCATAAAAGGAGATAGTTGTAGGCGATACGTTTTGACAAAGTATTTTTTAGCAGTTCATGCTTTATTTTATCTTCATACAATACGTAATCGCAATAACACCACTATAATTCGCTCACGATCTAGTAATGCATTTGATTATTAATAAAAGGAATTGAAAAGTGTCCATTTTTGCTCATTTTTAAGGCGTCATACATTTATCGTTGTTTATTTTGCGTTACAAACGTGGCAAAAATCCAAATAATATTTTATTATATCGCTATTATACAAAATTATTTCAATAAAATTACTTTAGAATTAATATCGTTCTCTATTTGTAAAGGCAAATGATTTAAATAACTTTCATAGAAAAAAAAATTTCTTATCGTAATCATACAGTCTCAAAGATTCAACGTTCTGTTAGGACAATTCCATAATAAATCCAACCGTGAAAGATAGCAACTTTTGTAAAAAGAAATGCATTTGTCACATATATTAATAAGCTGCCTTACAATAGAAGAAATCTTGTTAGTTGATAGAGTGAAGTAAGCATTTTTACAGTTAATTTATGTTATTTCTATAACACTCACATATTTCTGATGTATAACTATATAAACATTTTACATCATAATATATATATATATTAAATATTTTTTTCTTGTTTTTGAAGGTATTACCTCCAAATTCGCAAAACTTGGGATGATCGGGGCGTAATAACAAGAATGACATAAAACTTATTAGTAGCTTAAAGATATATTGATTATATATTTACAAGTAAATATAAATAACTATGTAATACGTATATGATTCATAAATTATTTTCGCCATTTTAAATACATTAATATATTATGGCATTTGACTAGAATGATAAAATATAATCAGCTTTATTCTATTTTAAATAAATAGCGGAAATCGACACTACATTTGTATTCTTCTTCTACCCTGTTTCCTTATACATAATAAAAATTTCAAAAGAAAAGATAATTAAAATTTACCCTCAACTGCATGGGTTTATTAAACTTTGTAGATTTTACACAAAACTAATTATTGAACTTTCACATACAAAGTACATATTAAAACAATACTGTAATGTATCATCATTTAGATTTTTACAGTTACCCTTGAATTTAACCAACTGTTCTTCGCATTCAATGTTATTTTAAATTTATAGTAAAATTCATTTACTAATAATAATAAAATGTTTTTGATATTTCAATTTTTTTAAAGTTATATATGTAATGCTACTTTCATCAAATTATCTTACTGTATGCTGAATTATAATAAGTGATTTAAATAGTAATACAACTGTTTTAATTTTATAAGTTAGCAGCAAAAACAAAATGTCATTATAACAAATACTGGTGTATCATACATTTTCGAAAGTTGAAGTACATGTTTAAAAGCTATTTTATTGGTGCACCACACAATATAATTACTCAACTTGACACATTACATTATTTTTATAATAGTGTAAAATATGTGAATAATTTTTAGCTGGATGCGAGTTCCATAAATATTTTAACATGACTATTAAGATGCACAATAGCAAACGACAAAAAGCAAAATTAGATTCAAGATATTTTACCGGTCATGCAGGCGAGGGTCTTAACACTGATGTAACAAAAGCTTCATTAATCATGATGTCTTTCAATTTTTAGAAAATTTGTACTCAAATGTTTCGGTATAAAAAATAAATAGAACAGATAAAAAATTTCAGGACGGTAAAATTTGGAAGTAAAAGTTAATGCGTTTGTTACATTAGTCAAGTTTGGCACAGCCTCTTACACAATTAATTCACGAACTAATACAAGTCAATAATAAATCCTCACTAGAAAACTGCATATTGCGCAGGATTTATTGGAGTTGTACCAAGAATTACATATAACTGACGACAAAATAATGATCACAAAACAAAGGGATAGTTTTGTTTTGTGAATATTCATTCATTAATATTTTCTTCAAAGAAATAATGAAACAATTATATTTTGCCGTATAGTTTTTGTAAATTGTCAAGGTATATTCAATGTAAGAAACAGACAATCAACGAGCAGAGGCGTGCTTTTTTACGTAATCCTAAGAAAAGGAAGAAAACTTTTTATACCATGCACTTTCTTCGTACATTGTACAATTGAAGCAACGTTCTATAAATAGGCTCGTCTTAAACGATGTGATGGTTTCGACTGTATATATAGATAAATTTGTGAGGATTATGAAATACGGATGAAAGTGTCTGGATGTGTGCTAGTGCATTTATAAAGTAGATCAAAGAGCAGCGATTAGGGATGCGAATTTAAAAAAATTTTTAAACTAAAATAAAATATCATTTTTAAATATACAATTTTAGATTATAAAACACATAAATTTTAATTTTTTCAATTTATAACTTTAGATAGAGTAATTATTGTCAAACAATCACAAAGTAAAATTTATGAATATATTTTATATTAAAATATTAATTTCGCGATAAAAGATGAAATTTTATTCATTTTAATTAGAGTATTGAAATTGATTGTGGTCACTCTTAGTTGCTACTTGCACTGTAAACATATTTCACATTAATTTTGTTACAGCAAAATCTTAATTATTAACTCTTGATTTTCCTTCTCTTAATTTACACAATCATCTACATTTTGATGTTTTAGTTCAATGCATATTCTACAAAAAGGTTTAATTCTGTTTAAAATCCGTCTTTTAATTAAACTCAACTGACCCACTTCGACGAATCTCGTAAACCAGTGCCCCGTTTATTTACCATCGCTAAAAATCCTTGAGCTTATGAGATAAGTCAGCTCAAATGGAAACAATTTAAAAAAATCTAACTGACTTTGTTTTCTAAATTCCTACAATTATTCTCAAGCGAGTTGAACATCATTCGAGTACACAAAAAATAAATAAAGGGATTGCGCGGGCGATGAACGTATGCGCTGATAAATGAATAATAAGGAACGGTGTCAACGTTAGTTATATGTAATTTTTATTCTTCAATTTTATCTCTAACTATTTAAGTGAAACGTCCATAATACTAAGGTATTTATCTGTAATAAGCACTAAAAATCTTTAAAGCATTAAATAAAACCCGTTATTTTAACAAGCTATCTAAGGAATTTTAATTTATTTATGTTTCTAGATAATAAGTTTTTTCAAAGAATTTTTTCTACTCATGCGTTAAATTCATTCAAATATCTATAAAAGTGTTCTAGGCTCTCACCATTGCAATGTTGTCTACATTGGTGTAGGCCTAATTTAACAATTTTTAATATGTAACATTACAAAGAACAATTCAACAAATTAATCTACCTTTTAAGCTAACATAATCATTTAGTAAAAGTCAATAGTAAATGTTTTAGATGATATATCTGAGCGACCTGTGTAATCAATACAAACGTAAAGAATTTAATTTTTATTTTTGTAAATTTAACATTCATGTTTACTTTCACGTATAGCAAGGCGCTTCCGAAAGCAAAGTAGCTTAATTAGATAATTTACGAACTAATAATTCGAAAGCTGTCCTATAATAAATTTATCGAGTGCTATTTGTAAAAGGTAAAATTATTGGTTGATTTCTAATCTAGCTTTTTGATTTTCGCGAGCGAAGAACAGAGAGCGGATTTAAACGGCGCCGAGGTGTATTCTCAGTGGAGGAGGAACTACCAATTTTGAGCTTTGGAGCCTTTTGCCCCTTTTGAAGCTTTGTATCTTTGGGGGTTTGAGTTTTAACGGATTTTGAATTACTCGCCGCAGCACTAGGGGCTGTTGTTACAGAGGTGGATGCAGTTGCAGTTGTGATATTGGTGGTGATAGTGGTGGTGTGAGATTGGGAGTAGGCTTGGTTTTTGGGGCTTACTTGTACCTCGCAGGGAGGTGGTGCACTCCTATAAGATGGAACTATCTTGAATGTTACTGAGCCACGTGCTTCTCGCTGAAACACACAAAATCATTGTTTATAGTGTTGTGAGACATGTAGCCTTTTGTAGGAAGAATAATTTTAAAAAGTTTCTTTTATTTCACGCTGCTCATTAGTTTTTTGTTACCAATTATAATGAAATACTTATATTATATTATACAGTCTTGTTTCGGGCTAGTGATTAAGTAAAATTATAAAAGTAGAAAAATAATTTTTATAACTTTATTTTTTTTGCCAGGCGTGCAACAAATACGCAAGCTGAATTCAAATTATGTAATTAACTACTAAAAATAAAAGTCAAATTTAGGTCAGGTACTCAAAAAAAATTTACTTTTACTCAAACAGCTGTCTATCTGTAAGCGGACACAAAAACAGTTTAACCATATTTGTAAAAGTGATGAGAAAGGCTCTTGGAAAGAAAACGAACTATGGTGAAGTTAAATTTTACCGCATGAACTTTCAGCTATCGGTTAAATTTTAGAGTACAAAATTATCCAAGTCTTCATTTCATTATCCTAAAATCTTCAAATATTTATTCTTTATAAGTACTGAATATAATTATTAAAAATTACTCAGGATTTAATAAAAGTTAATAATATTCATTTAAAGAGAAAAGGTTGCTTTTACTTAAATAAGGATCAGTGTATATAGTTAAAAATAATTATAATCTTTGGCAAAAAAAATATTATTACAAATTTGGATTAAATTGAATTTAATCGGGATGTTTAATCTAAATTATACTTTTAATCATTTAGCAATTGCAATTTTGCTACGTAAATCTGTAAAATTATTTAGTATTTTATTGCCAGGACTTGAGCAATTCAAAGATATATAATGGAAATAAGTAAGGCGTTCACTGACTGATTAGCTACTGCTATTCCGTTAATTTCTCTAATTTCATCACCGACGTGCAAAGTAGCTTGTCTATGAATCATTCCACCGTGCATTATTCTAGCGACAATACATTTTCCATCTTCATTCATTTTAAGCGTTATCCCCTAAAATAAAATGAATTCAAGAAGTCAGTTTAAAATACATGTAAATTTAATAAATTTGCTTCCTTTGAACATTTCAAATATAACCATGAGTCGTATTATTCTTATGAAAGTTATTTAATGTATGTAAGAATTATAAAATATTGTTGGAAAAAGAGTTTAATGAATTGATTTATATTCAAAATTTAAAAACTTCCGCTTTAAAGTTGAAGAATGTTGGCCGTTATTATTAGATTAGAAACCGCCTAAGTATGAATTTAAAAGTTAACGCAATGATTAAAAGCATTTCTAAGTATGCAAATTAAACTTTACTTAATATTTGATATAATAAAATTAAAAGTTAAGAAACGGCCGAATCGTTCAGGGAAGAAGCGAGGTCGTCCCAATTTTGCTGAAAGCCGTAAGTAGCGCTCTCAGCGAAAGACGTAAAAGTGGTACAAGAATAGGCAAAACGACTGGAGGCGTTTTAATAACTTACCATAGGTTCGTCCGTATTCTTTTGAAACTGAACGAGCCTGACTCTCGTGACGTTCTCGAGTTCAAGGTCGCCGTTCTGACCCTCAAGATCTTCGCCTCCATTGAGGTAAGGAAAGATGGGCGGTGGCGTGGCTCTCTTTGCATCCTCTCCGTACACCTCTTGGCCCGTAACATCTTGCGCTTGTAGTAAAGCCTGAAAAACACAGACGTGCGATACATTAAAATTTTCGAGACAAGTCGAGAGGCATGTAGGTAGTAAGTGAAAGATCGATAGGGGCTCATACATTTTTCCGATATATACAGTGCGCTCGACAGGGGTAGACTGCCGATAATTTATTACCGACGAGTGAGCATTATGGAAAGAGTTTCGGGCTAGGTGCCACTTGAGCGTAGATAAGAAAGGAGCTATTCAGCGTTTTAGATAACTTGGAGCTGCTCTAAATTCTCGACAACAATGTAATCTTTTAAATAGATTTATTAGTACCCAAATATATAGAACAGTCAGACAATAGCTTATATTCAAGATACTTTTTTTTAAAACCTCAAATGTGATAAAGTTTCAATACTTTGCTATACTTTCATATTCTCAAATGGGAGAAAAAGCATCAAATTTTAATCACAAAAAGTTTTTGAAATTTTCACCGCAGGCTTTGCATATAAACCAATTTCCATTAAATATTCAAGTACTTGAAACTAATTGTAATACTCAGAAACTAGTTCATATGCTAAATGAAATTATTGATCTTGAAGAATCTATCTGTATATACGTGAATTATAAAGAATTAAATTATAATAGATAATTAGAAAATTATATTAGTTACAATTATTATAAAGATAAAGCTCTCAAGCACATATTTACTTCACAGAAGAGAAATAAAATATAGTGAAAATATGATTTTAAGAAAGATTTAATCAAAGTTTTAACAATATTTTTTTATCATATTAGATCATACGGCCGCTACGCGGCCGAAGATTAGGTTGACTGCTATTAGAATTTTCAACAAAAACAAATAAAAAAAATAAAAAAAACGCATCTTCTCAGCCAATCAGATAGCGAATAAACTGTCAACAATAAAATATACATTAATTTTTTATAAAGGGATTTAGTCCTTATTTTTTAGTTTAAAAATATTCACGAAAAATTGCTCTTAAAGGCAATGAAGTTGATCAGTGCCGGTATACTTTTACTTTTATTACTTATAAAGAAGTATCATTTTTCATCACGAAAAATTTTAATTGTTCAAATGTTGCGTAAAAAATATTGAGAGCGTTTATTCGAAACGCGGTTAAACTTGTCAGCTGTGCATCGTTGCTAGTCAACACTTCCAATTCCACTACCTTTTGCTTCAGTGATTTCTAATTTACATGCAAATGCTTTTGAAAAATATCAGCTATAAAACTGCAAGAGTAAAAGCCGCTTTCGATACTTTTAATAGATTCAATTTTTATTTCACATTCTATATAGCCTACTAACCCATCAAAAGTTATATTCGCATATATATATAAAAGATTCAAAAAAGCTTTAATAATGATAATATTAACTTATTACTTTGTATTAACGAATATCAATTAGTGAGAAAATAATGTTTACGATTTGTTTACTTTGCAATTTAGCTCTAATAACTTCACGAGTACGCGGTACTCTAAACTGCCTATTAAATTTAATCAACATGAACAGCGTCTTTTAAAACTATGTTTATATTACATTGAATTCTCTCTTGAATATATTATAAAGCAAGTTGCAAACCAGAGCGGCACGCTTGTAGAATGCACGCGGTTTAACATACTCAGAAATTATGCAAGTAATAAGCACCGCACGTAAAATTTTCCGCGAAAATAGTAAACGAACTTCTAAGCAGATATTTTCATCCAACTCATTTTATGACTATTATTCTTCTTACTTCAACCTGATTTTAGAAGTTCAAATTTTTTACCCTCCAAGCTTTTGCAACGAAACAAGTAGAAGAATATTTTAGTATTTCAAATTAAAAGCAAACACTTACATTTCTTGTGGGAAAATATTTTTATAGAATGCTCTACGTTTTTTCTAGTTGGTGGAAAAAATGTCGAAAGAAAATATGAAAACGATAATTACTGAAGATAAATATGCCCTCTTCTTAATATTGCATTTCAAGCTATCTAAAGTAGCATAAATAAGACAAATGTAGCAAATACACGGGCAATGCCAAACCGTACGTAAAAAATCAGACCGTAATTATGATTTCAAAGAAAATAAATGCACTGTTTTCACAGTACTAGAGAGAAATGCTAGTCTCATCATAAGATTTTTTTGAGCTTTTATAGAAGTGGATCGCTTGCGATTCAGTCGAGAATAAATTCAACAACCTTGACACAGATACGAAAATGCCGAAAGACATTCGCCCAATGTTTTGTGATGCAGGTATGGGTTTCTGCAGGCAATTTTCTTGAAACAAAAAAAAAAGCAAAACTAAGTATTCGTTGTTAACGGCAATCTCGCTCGTGTATGTGAAGTCGCTTTGCCGCTCTCTAGTATGTTTACCAAGCCGAGAGGGAGAACAATAGCCCTTACAAACACAACGCGAGTCGTTATCGCGATTATTATAAAAATAACAATGTCGGCCCGCGCTGATATACGATCGTTCATTTGATTTATCACGCAAGGCAATTTTGTCCCCCAAATTAACGCTTTGCTTTATATCGCGAATTCGTTTACTGAGCCATCGGAGCGTTTAATGAATGCGAAATCCACCTGCATGTATAATTTATCCAAAACATATATAGGTAAACAAAGCCAATGTACACTCACATAACAGAGCATTTCTTTAGCTGCTTGTCTGATGGGCGTATCGGCCTCGTTGCGAGCACGTCGATCTTTAGTCGGCCGAATGCAGCCAGTATCAGGCCGCCTTTGATGCTTCGCTGCTCGGCGGACGATAAGCCCTCAACATTTCGGAATTGATGACGCGACTATACGCGCTCCGCAGCCAGAGATCGCAAACGGTCATTTGGCCGCAAATCACTCGCGCTTGCTCTCTCTCTCCAGGGGGCTTACATGATACATCCACGCGGCCGATTCAGAGCACGAAAACCGGGACGCACCGCACGTGCAGGCGGCTGCCCGAGCACTGCTCTGCTCCGCTGCTGCAGCCGCGCCACCCCGGCGCACTCGCTACTCTCCATTTTCCGGCCTCGCAGCTTTATTCGCGTTTCCACGGCGCGCGGAGTGCGATGCTTCCCCTGTGCTTCAATCTCTCTTTCCTCTTTCGTTAATTGATATTTACATTGCTCTAACGAGATTGCGCTCTCGCCGGCGATGCCTGTGACTTGTAACTGTAACTTTTTTTTCCTGGGGGTTTTACAAACCCGCACCTAGGCACTCTCGAGAGTTTTTTGTTGTAAAAGGGTTCGAGTGACACGGGAGAAGGGATATTTTTGTAAGTTTTTTTTACATTGCATATTTCACATCAAGCTGAAAAATTTGTTTCAACGGTACTGTTTGTATTTTTGGTGTAAATAAATAGGTTTTAAACACGGAAGTCTTGTTTTTTTTAAGTTGCATTTTGCTGTTATAACTGTTTTTGGGTCAACGTCAATTAAAATTTTCTTATTTAACTTGGATTTTTTTTCAAAAATCAAATAACTGGATATTAAGTATTTACTCTGAGGTAAACCAAAATAATAATAAACCTTAGAGGAGTTAGACAAATCCCTAAGTTAATAAAAATTAAACTTAATTTGATAATTTAATTTTGTTACTAAACTAGTTGGAATTTGCTTGCAAAAATCCACCACATATAGTAGACTTTCACGATGTAATTTTCATTTATCTTATTAAAATTAAATATTCTTCTTATTAACCCACTTTTATTAAAGTTTTCTTAATAATTAAAATAAATACAAATATTTCAAAATAAATTATATAATAATTAATTTAATAATAATTTCTACTTTCCACTTTTAAAAAATAATTAAGTTAATTTTATAAATATTATAGGCAAATTATAAGTAATTCCTGAGATATTAGATTAACTGTCGGATCAAACTTTGATAGTTACTACTATATTACTTTTACTAAAAGAGTTGTATAATTATAAATTATAATAAAATGCTAAATTAATGTAATTAATAATTTCTTTTGAATTTTGAATCTTATAGTTGTAAACGCAGTACATAGTTTTTCCAGTCTACTCTGCTTCTTTTGTGTATTCTACCCTACGTGCAATCCTTCTGTGATTATGTTCTACAGAAAAAGGACAGATGAGAACTTTAATTATTAACTTTTGCTAATTAGGTCATTATAGGAAAAAAGAGCAACGGAAAAGCTTAATTAAGGAAATTCGTTGACACTTCGTGAACATTTATTTTTACAGATAAAACCTCGTTTGTTTAGTTCGATAAAATTGTCTCAAGAGGAAATACTTACTCGAACTATATGAAAATTCGATAACTCAAAGGACTTTGTACAACTTGGTGTAAAAGTTGAAAAAGCTAAAGGTGTCCGCGCTAGTAGAATGTAGGGCATGCATCTATACAGTCTTCCAGAAGGTATTGTTTATCTCCTAGTTTCAAAAGGTTCTCATATTGCACGAGTGATGGCGCTGCGCCTAGGAACACTCTACCAAAACAAACAGCGACTATACCAATGCTACGCGAATATTCTCATTTCGATCTACTTTAATATTAATTAAAGTTTATAATGACAACGTAAAATAATACTGACTAATTACTTTTACGTAAAACAAAAAGTTTTAACTTAATAAACGCTGCGATTGAATTACATGCAATTATTTTCTCTTAGTTAGAAAATGGTCTTATGAAAAGCAATAACAAGGAAATTAAAATTTTAAATATATCAAAAATTAATAAAGATTTAAAAAATATTAATTAATATCAAGCATTGAAAAGTTTTTAATATTTATAGAGTTTTAATAAGGGCTGTATCGTAATTTTATTACATAAAAAGTTTAACTGTTTTCTAAAATATATAAAATTAATAACGCATATGTTATTAAATTTAATGTTATAAAAAAAATTAAAAATAGTTTATAATTATAAAATTAACATGACTCGAGAAAAACCGTATTAAAAAAGTTCTTGCTGTTTTTAACTGGTTTCAAACGAAGTTTTATTATAAAAACTGTTGATCAACTTCTTTAATGACACATTCTATTTTTTAAGAGTTTGAAAATAGGTATGCGATTTAAAAATCTTATGCTTTAGTGACGTAAAAAATAAATAAAAATGTTTTTCCTGTTACGTAGGATTGCCAAATATTTCTGATTGTGTAGGTATAACAGACTTCAATATTAAAGCATTTTGGTACGGACATGTGACATTCAATTTTATAGTTTTATTTTTTACACTCGGATATCCGAATTGTATAAGATCAATCTGCCAATTTATTCGTTTCCACGAATGTACAAAAGATACTGTAAGAGTGACATTTAAGAGTTTTTCTTTGAAAGATTTTAAGCAACAAATGTTAAGTTTTACTTAAGCCGTAGTATGAAAATGCTTTTAGAAAGATTTTAATATTACTATGACAGTCCTAGAAGCTTTATAATTAATGGAGTTTTATGGCCGTAAAAAGCTTACGAATATAAATATTTTTACAGAAATTATAATTTTATTTAAAAGTATTTAAATGTACGGAAGATCCGGGCAAAATGGAAACCTTAAAGAAAATCTAGTAAAAAATGGATTCAACAACGAGAAATATAATCAATTAAAATTTTTTTCCAACGAAACTATTGAAATATGTTAGTACGTACAACCATAGCCATTAATTATTATTGCTTATATTATATAATAACAAATTTTTGAAAAAAAATTTGAATATTTGAGATTTTTAAATACTGCCAGGCAAAACGGACACTCTCACGAAAAATCAATAAACGGCTAAATAATAAATTTGGATCATATTTATATTTTTAAATATGAAACACAAACAAAATATTAGACTAACAACTAAATTATTGTTGAAAAAGAATTAGCAATAAAGAAGAACAGAACTTTTTTAATTTTAAAAATTTTATTATCTTGCTAATATAATAAGCTCACAGAATAAAATCAATGTTTTGAATTTTAAGCGACGTGAATGCGAGCAGCGTGTACGTACTGAAACTTAGTTGCTAGGCACATATAGGCCTACTTGATTTATTTGGCATTTTTTGTTAAAGCGATAGCAGAAATAATATGAGGTGTCCGCTTTGTCCAGGTCTCTCCTAAATTGAAAATTTTATAATATAAAAATGGATAATTTGAATACAGTAAAAAGTTTTATAGATTATAGCTTGCCAAGTTCCAGTCAAAGCACGTTTATACAATGAATTCACATCTTGTCCAACTGAGCGGATAGATAATGCTGTATTGGAACAATGATAACGTAATTCTTAACTTCTGTTATGCAGTTACATTTATCAAAAGACATCAAGGTAAATAAATTATGAATCAACACTGATTAATTAAATAACTTTTTAGAAAGTAGAAAAAAAATACTTTAAAATAAGTTTTTGCACTAAGAAAAACTGACATCTTAATATGAGCTCTAAAAAAATTCTTATGCATGCCGCAAATAGCTTTTTTCGATTTCAACCAACATGTTGCCGAGTGATGGAGCGATTTTTACGTGTAGTGTATTAATAAAGTATATCTTGTGATCGACAGTTGGTGTAATAACGTGCTTGCTGGCATCAGAATGAAATGCACTTTCGGTGAAAAAGTATTATCGAGATCGCCGTGGAGTAAGTTTTCCGCGAAAGCCAGAAGATAAATTCGCTGGCTGGTAAAGCGATCTAGCAAAAGTAGGGCGATTTTCTGCATCATTTGCAACGTGTATAGTCAATCGAACTTCCTGGTCCAAAGCTTAAGACCGCCCGCTAATTGAATTTTTTTCGACGTTAAATTGCATCAATTCTATATCCAACAATGGCATTTAAGTAGTAATGCATGTTTAATCCATTTTTTTTTATTTATTTATTTATTTTTTTTAAAAAACGTTTTTTTTATACATGCGTTTGATTAATTAATTTTAATGCTAAATTGTTAAAAATGTACGTATAATTTAAAAAAGTTTAATATTTAATTATTTGAAATATCATCATTAAAAAACTCTAGATTATGTACCAGAATTTTTTAACGGAAAAGATCTGCAGCTAGCGAGTACATTAAAAGAGGAATAATTGATAATTTAAGCAGAGTTTTTAAAGAATTACAGCTTTTGAAAATTCATTCAAAAAATTATAAATACAGAGTGCGCTGTAAAGTTTGTAAATCCCTTTTATGAGGCACCCATTTCCAGTGTATGCGGAATACGATGTAGCCTGTATTTAATTGGTTAGTGAATGGTCAATCTGAAAACCACAGTTCATCAGCTGGTCAAACGTTACAGGTCAGCTATTCAAAACACGTTTATTGACATAGTCCTTGATTGGATATACTAGTAGTCTATAACGTGAGGATAGTCAGCTCCCAAAGGTGCAATATTTCATGTGCATCGTGTCGAAGGTGCGCAGTTGATAATTTGTTAACTACCATACGCGGCTATATGTGTTTTATGCCGAGAAAAGCTCATTTAATGTTCAAGGTTACTTTCCCATATAATGTGCCCGATACTCTATCAAGTTAGATAGTTAAATTGCTTTATTTTACAGCGCAAGCTGTGCGCACCTGGTTTTCTTTAATCTTTTAAATGCACTACACACATTAGCTCGAAAAAGTGTAGCCATCAGCTATAGTTTTGCGAAAATCAAGGTTCAATATAGTTTTGCAATTAATGATTAATGATTTTAGTTTTAGAAAGTTATGTAATATTCGTATTAGTACATCAGCCGGGTACCTTGAGATTTCGGTTAACAATTAATCAAGAGCAAACGATTCATGTCGCAGCTTAATTCGCATCCTTGTTTCGTCAACATGTGGAACATACTTAGACTATCTCGAGGGAATTGCATATAAGATACTCTAGAGATTTTAGCAAGAGAAAATGGAATTTACAGTGCCATTAGGAACTCTTCACTCTAGCGAGAATTTTATTTATTAAACAAAGTATGATCAGTGAAAAATATGTGCTTCAAATGGAAACATAAATTTAATTTAAGATATTTTTGATAATAATTTCACATTTTACTTGGAAATTTATTTTATGAAAAAAAGTAATGACAAATAAAGTGATGAGTATATAATTTTTTTAGATCAACGCAAAATAAAATTTGAATCAATTTAAAAATTATGTCAAGTTAAAGTCTCTGACATAAATTCTACATTTCGGGCCACTACGAAGAAATGCATTAATTTCCACAACCGAAAAAATGATTTCAATAGATTAACGGTTCATTTATTTTAGGATATTATTTCAAATCAATTTGCCGTTTTCAGCAAGTTTTAAAAGTATTTTCTACTTATACATCAGCGCGTAAAGCAATAAATCTGAACTTGATAAATCAATATCAATATACCGAATTTGGAGCAGTAGAGCTTTTTCCCCACACCCCCGATGAGAAAAAAATTACGAAATTCCGTTTGGTACAAAATGCGGGCGCAAAATGGATTAACTTTTGGGGGTTCGCTGGGTGGAGGGGTCCAGCTACTAAATCGTTTAATTGCTCCTTTTGTTTTATCCGCCCATTCGACTCGCTAACTCTTTGATATTGCAATGCATCAAAATAGGTCAATCGACTCAGCTCTTGTAAAACACAAAGAGGAGGGCGGTCCCGCTTGTGTCTATACGTGTGGGACGTGATTTCTGCTGCAGTGCTCTCTCATGTGTGTGCACAGGACAGACCGTTGCTGCTGCTGCTGCTACTGCTGCTGTGGCATACTAGCAACCCGCAGCATATAAGTGTGTTTGCCGCTTGAAAAAAAGCTCTACTTCAAAGCCAACGAGGGTAGCGCGCTATGTACAGACGTGTAAAACGTGCCGGCAACCAGCAGCAATCCTGCTGACGAATCGAATCTTGGAGCGCATTTTCCAAAAATCCCATGACCATACCGTCTGAGAAAAATATTTTTTAAATTTCTACTATTAGTTTTTAGAAATATCACTTTACTATTTACTAAACTAACCACAAATTTCTAGAACAGATATTTTATACTAGATCGTAAGTTGAAAAATTGCGTCCGATATTATGAAATGATTATGTATCCTTTGGATTGAGAACTAAGCACCCTGTGTCGACTATGTTACTAAAACATTCATATCTGTGATAATCCGAGTAGTTTACATGCATATTACACCATAATGATCTCGCACCATATTAATATTGAAGCTTCAATATCTCCATATTACTTACTTTAATATAACTTTTTTTTAAGCATTCAAAAACCCAATCAATAAAATAAATTTTACAATTGTTAATTTATGTTGAGATTTTCTTGATATTACAGGTGCCGTTATATCCTATGAGCTCATGTGATTAACGGTGCGCATGCGCAGTCAGAATTGTAAAGATTCCCTTATAAGAATTGCTATGCTGACTAATAAAATCTGTAAGAATACCCATAAAAAATATCTTTGAAAGTTAATTACATTTTTTACATATTTATTTCAAAAATTTTTATTGTAAAAATTATAAAAAAATATTAGATATCTGAATTAAATGTCACTTTTGGTAATCTGTGGTCGGATTAGCTATGAATTATACCAGTTTTGTTTTAACTTTTTTATAGGAAACCTTTTCTCTGAGTGTAAGAGCCTGTGTGCTTTAGTAACTTAAAATGAAAGCTTTTATGAAATTTTTTTTAAATGGAGACGCGTGTAGTAATCTGTCTCTCCCCTCTTTCGCTAGCTTTTGGTGCATACCTTGACCTACAATTAACTTTATAAAATGATATTCCTTGAGGTAAAATTCAAAAGACTAGAAGTAGAGCTTTTCGCAACGTCAGCGAAAAATAACTAAGTACTAGAGTACCATTTTTTATTGAGAGCAAGTGCAAAAGAAGCTTAGTTATTAGATTTATTTAGTTTTATGGATTAATTATATAAACAATATTAATAAGATACTATAGTTTTTTTTAGTTTTTAATGATACAAAAATTAATTTTACTGAAACTAGGTTAAAAATATTAAAATAAAATTTGAAGTTTAAAATAGAAAATTTTATTTTAACCGTACAAAAATATAACAATATTTTTAAAGCAACAAATTTGACTCAATGTTTTTTAAATGAATAAGATCAGTAAATGAAAATTTTTAAAGTATCAAGTTTCAAAAAATTACAAACAAATCAAAAATAAATTTCAACCAACTAGTTTTATTTTTTTCGTGAAAGACATTTAGAGTAAACTTCTCTGAAAAATTGAAACTAATACAGATATTTTTTTTCAGTGAGCCTGTTTGTATTTGATTGAGCAGCCGAACGTGTTTGATCATAACTTTGAAAACTTGCTACGTGCCACTTCTGACAGATGAAAACCTAGAAATGCTCAACCTATTCCTCAACCCCCTTTGCAACTCGATAGTTTTCTCCACGTAGTCGAAGATTTTTGTGAAAAAAATTCATTTCACGCGGCTTTGCCAGCTAATTATTAGCCTCTGCATAATGTATATCCTTGAACGAGAGCATAGAACTAATTACGCGGAATAGGCTACTTCTTCGCATTAGCTACAGATTTGTGTGTATGTGTGTGTGTGAGAGAGAGAGGGATAGAGAGAGAGAGAGAGATGAGGGGTGGGGGGAATAAACGAGCGCGCGCAGGGCCAGATCGATAATCGAAGCGACTCGCTTGTATATATCCTGGGAGAGGGATATACACGTAACGTGTGCACCAAATGTTCAAAGCGGATGAAATAATTGAAAAGAGCTGCTGCGGCACACTGCCTCTCTACTGCAGGCCTACTGGATGTATATACTATATAGGGGTCTGAACTCTTCTCGAATCTATTCCCAAGGATGCTGCAGTAGCAGCAGCAGCTACGAAGCTACGCGCTCTTTGGGTTAAATGTGGGACAGGGGCGCGCAGCTGGGCTCGCGGGAACGAGCATCTTAATCGGTCTTCCTATCGCGAAATCGCAAGCACGCGGCTCTACCTGTGTGTATCTGTATAAAAGTCGACGGAAGCCTTGGAAAGCTTTAGAATGCTGTGGTGTTTGGAATTCTAAAAGAGAGCCTTTTCTCGTATTAACGCGAGAAGCTATCATGAATTTAGCGCTGCGCAAGAATGCATTTTTAGTTAGACGGATCGGGTATTCCGTTTCAAAAGGAAGCGGTTTCTTTTTTTTCCTGAGTATTTGCGAATTACTTGGAGGGTTGAATAGTTTAAATTCTTTATCCGAGAATTTCGGAATACTGTAAGGTAGGTCACTTCGAAGGGTGCATAAATTTCGAAATTCCAATATGGGGGCTTAACAAAAAAAAAGAATAAATTTGGGTCGGAAGTAGTTTTTAATAAAAATTTATATGCGCGTATTTAGAACATGAAACATTTTGATTTAATTTCGTATAATTTCATTCAGACAGTAATAGTGAAAAATTGTTCGACTAGCATCGTAAAATTTCATAGTTTCGCAATTTTAAGTACTATCCAAATATTTCTGCCGCCAACATTTGATCAAGAAATTATATATTTTACAAGGACTTTGCAATTTTTATAATACTTAATATGTTTTATATTTTTAGTTGACTTTAAGTCAAGAGCTCGATGATAAATGAAGAGAGTTAAAGGAGAATAGAAATTACAAAATTAGCATGATTCTGATATTAAAATTTATGTCGACCATATACGGATGGAAAATGACTCCCACGAGAAATACACAGTCTAACTGGCGTTGACTTTACTATAGTCTGATGACTACTCACGTATTTATTATAGCAACGTTGGGCGCTCGTTCATCAAGACTTTCATGCAACTGCTGTTTACGTATATTTATGTAGCCATTGTGCGTTTGCGCGCGCAAGCGCCGAGCTCTTGCTTTGCAGTCTAGCCAAATCGGAAGTCGTAGAAAATTCCGGAAGCAGCGAGGCAAGGCACGAAAAAACTCGAGGATAAAAACCATTAAAAACACAATTACAGCTTTTTAGTGAAAAACTAATTTTCCTGTTCTTTCTTCATTCAGAAAAATAAATCTCTTTTTAATGAAAATAAGGACTTTAATGCATTTTTTCAGTCTTTTTGACTTTTTTTCACCTATTGCTGTTCTAGTTCATTTAAAGTGAATATGATAGGAAATTGTTTTTAGTAAAACTATGAACTTTAACTTGTGATTCCTTTTTTTTCGAACAAGCTTTAAATAATAACGATCGAACGTAAAAGTAAAAGTAAATTATTTTTTGGCATTAATTTTTTTATAGCGACGCTCTATATTTTATTTATACCGAAAAGCATTTGTGATTTATAGCAACTGTAAAGCCGAAGGTCATGAAAACTTTGTATCTATATAGATTTGTATGCGATTTTAACGACAGATATAATCTCTCAAAGTATTTGAGAAACGAATATCGTTTTACACGAACCAATTTTTCAAGCGCTACTCAGAGGGTATATCGGGCTGACAACAACCGAGCACATAAATTCTGGAAAAAGGTTCAAAAGCATCCCTAATCTCGTACCCGTAAGCTATGACATTTTCAAAAACTACGCATGATCATCGCTAGTTGGACATTGTTAGGTAACGTGACGCGAATACATCGAGTTGGATTCGCATTTACTTTATTTCCGGGCAAAACAATAATTTACCCTTCTTTCCGTGCCATCGCCAAAGACGCTGGTAATCTACTGACACATATTCACGAAACGTAAAATTTCATTGCTGTTGCGAGTTCTTGCTCGATGTCGTTATCGTTAGAATAACGTCGCTTGGAGTCGGGATTCTGATCCCAATTTACGATGCCAAAAAATTTCTTCCTTGTTCTTTTTTTTCTCTCACTCTCTCTATTTTTTTTTAATAATAAATCCGTAGTGAAATTTTTATGGGAATTCTATTGTGATATTGTATGCGTTATTTATTATTCGAGGATACAATTTCAGGAGTGCTCGTCGGTCAAGCGAGCCGACCGCTGCAATGCTAGGCACGCCGACGCCTCAACGAACTATCGACCGAGAGGAGGTAATATTTCTCCTTTCTATTAATATCTAAAAGAGCTGCGGATTTTCGCGTTTCCTCGTCTTCTCATTAGCCCAGTTCTATACGGGCACACGCGAGCGTGAGCTTGCGCACGCACGCACAAACAGCTGTATTAATTGGCTGGCGCTCTGATTAATTTAGAGTATTTATTTCAGCGCTCCCTCTCTGGCAGACGCAGATTCTATCTTTTACTATTTAATTTATTGGCAATTGTGCCGCTGCATTGATTAAAAACAAGCTCGTTTTATTCTCCGGTTCTTGGAAATTGATGTGACGCTTTTTTCTCAGTTGATCATTATTTTTTTTTATTATTGGATTCTTATATAGATAGTTGAAAGTCATTGACTGAACGTTAAAATTGTCTAGTAAAAAATATATTAGAAAAATACACAAAAGAAATAATACTCATGTATTCAATCTAATAGAATTTGATAGAAATACACAGTTAAAAATATTTCGTATTTCGTAATTCCTTTTCGTTAAATACGTACAGAAAAACGAAAACTTGGTAACTGTGTAGTTTTTTGTGATCGAAGCCATGCAGATCTACGACTACGAAAATAAAAAGTAACAGTCAAATATACACGTTACATCGACTGTATTCGAATACGCACGATATGAGAACGAGGCAGTAGGCTGTGAAAAAAAATGGCCAATCTTTCACAGTTTGAATAAAGTGTCAAATCCTACCAGCTTTCGTCCGCTGTGTGAAGTATTGAGGGGGGTGAAGTTGATGATTCTATTTACTACCCTTGTTCAAAAAGTGCGCTGATCGAGGGTCGTATAATGCGCGCATCCAGTGAAAAATCCCGTATCCCCATATAAGTAGAAGCAGCATCCCTTGCCCCGCTTCATTTTGTCCCCCTAATATACTCTTGCGCGCTGTATCAAACACATAGATTTAATTAAAACAGTATTTCTCATCGTCGACCAATAGTATTGAATGAAATCCCAGTGGTCTTTAATGAAAGCTAAATAAGGCGAGGCAAGTAGGTCCTCGTTGAGTGCTGCTGCTCTTACTTATCGCTTGGAGAATTTCGGTGATGTTTGCGCATTTGTCGCATCTTCGAGAACGAGCTAAGAGTAAAGAAGGTAATGTCGCTGAACTTGTCACGTACGGCCAAGGCGAAGTGGATGAGCGAAGTAGGTCGTGTGTGTGCGACTCAAGAGGAGCAAATAAGCTGAAAGTTACGGGTGCAAGGGAGTCAGCGAGAGAGAGAGAGAGAGAGAGAGAGAGAGAGAGAGAAGGTGGAGGAAGGGGAAGCCAACACTTTCCGCACCGGATACATGCACGCGACTTCTTGTCTGCCAGCATTGCAGCCAATTCCCTCTCTATCTCGCGCGCGCACTGTACAATCCTTTTTCCGTCCTTGCGCTCAGGCTGCGAGCGTTCTCGTTCTCGAGGCTCGCAGGCCTCGCAACATTTAAGTTGCTTGACGATAATTCAGTTACATAATTCAGTTTCCGAGGAGAGGAGAGCAGCTAGCTAGCTCGGGTCCACGTGTTCCTTCTTTTCTACACTTTCTGTTTAAAGAGTCGACGTTTTTTTTTCTGGACAACGGAGGCTAGGTTTGCCTGGCCTTCGCCTGCAATTCATATTTGAGAGGAGCTTAGAAAATTTCTCCCGCGAGTTCTGTCCTTTCATTTTTATCGCTCGCGCACAAGAGCCGAGTGTCAGAAGAAATACTGATAGGACTTGAACGGCAGATAAGATCCTCCTTCTCCTTTGCTCCTCTCTCAGTGTCCCCTGGATATATACTAGGTCACTCGATTCTCAGTTGCAGCGTTGCGCCGTTTGGCTGCGTTCCAATCATCTTCTTCTGTATGTGGAGAATGTTGGAATTGAGAGCAAACCCACCTACGCTTCCCCCTTCTGCCCGCTGCATTCGTTAATATTTTCACGATATTTATTTCCATGTTAACGGCCAAAGTTATCAACTGTCTTAATTCAGCTTGAGCTGCTGCTTTCTGATTGCGCGAGCTCGCCTATTGGCATGGCTAAAAAACTTTTCCCTGTGAAATTGAAACGGAAGTTTATTATACGCAACGCGCGCGAGAGAGGGAGAGAAAGTCGCTGTCACTGCAGTAAATGCGAAATTTATTTCGAATGGAGGAAAAATAGGGATGCTCGAGAAAATAGTTTCGCCGCTCCAACGCGCGCGCCCGTTCGGAAACGAAAATATCATTACTTAAAAACTGAAAATAGTTTACGCGGAATGTAGTGCAGATGTAAATTTAGCCGAGCTTCATTGACGTCTCGTATTTTATTGAACACGTTGCGTAAAATATATTTGCGTGCGCGGGCTTTATTAGAGTCGTCGATATTTCGTTGAATTGACGCGTCAAAACATGAAACGCATATTCGGTAACCTAGTAACCAGCTCGAAAGCGCGCTTCTTTTTTTTTTAATAAATCGTATGTATAATATCAATCTATACGTACGGTGCGGCCGTGCAGCGAGAATAAAAGCAAAAGCAAGCGAACAGCAGCAGCAACACCGACATTTTTTTTGCCTTTTTTCCGCGTTCAAACTTATTCCGACGAGAGGCAAGCCAGTTTCCGTTTCAACGGTGAAATTTCCCTTGAATATTCCGTGACGAAGGCAGCGAGCTGTAGACTCGAAAAAAGGAAAATTCGAGAGATCCCGAGTCATATAAAGCCGAGGTATAGATATTCGCGGACGCATGACTATAATACAAGGCGAGAGGGAACGATCGGATCTGGTACTAGTATCATTTCAGAGCGGTAGCTGCTCATAACAGGCTAGGCGAGGCATTTTTTTCCCTCCTTTCAATCGCGCACGGGCACGCGCGCGCGCCTTTCATTTATACGTCTAGCGCGTGTGTGCAGGAGCGAGTGACGGACACGGCCGGGAGTGAGAGAGAAAGAAGATATCGCCGGAAGCTGTTTCATATGAGAGAAACGACGAGCCATTGTACGCGGTTGTGATGTGGGGGGCGGTGGTGGGTGGGGAGGGGGGGGTTGAGTCGCCCGGGCCGCTCAATGACTGCTCTAACGCGCGCGTGAGGCTAGAAAGGAAGGAAAGACGAAGCGTAAAGAGCGCAAGAGCGCAGAAGAGAGAGAGAGAGAGAGAAAAGGTAAAGCCGTGTGAGTCCTTTAACTATAGGGTGGATAGGCGCGCACACATACGCTCACACATAGAAACGAGTTCGCCGCGAGAGAATGGCAGTGGCAGCAGCAGCAGCAGCTATCCCTGGGAAAGAGTGTACGAGCTAGCTAGCTAGCTAGCTGAGGAGGGTGAAAGGGAGAGAGAGAGATGGGAGAAGGGCGCCGGGGGTGGCATGAGCCTATAGGCTAGAAGACGTGATGGCAGCACGTCTTCTCCTCTCCCTGCCGCCGCACACGTATATGTACGGGGCGACACGCACGCGCCGCGCCGTGCACCTCTGCCGATGCTCAGACTCAAATTGCTCCAAGGCGTCTATGTACATATACGAGAAATGCGCGAGCGAGAGACGCGCTGTCTCCGCTTTGCCTTGGGTTATATGTAGCATAAAAATCCGATCTTATCCGAGCTTTGGGAAAGAAGAGAGCAAGAGGCTTGTGTACTTCTTTTCCTCTTTCTCTCGCTCTCAGTGTGTATACGAAGCGTGGAGAGAGAAGAGAGAGGAAGAGAAAAAAGGATGACAGAGAAGATAGAGAGAAAAGTGGAAATGAACGGAGCGGAAGAGCGAGCACACGAGCGAGCGGGCGGGCAAGACTTTGGAATTTTCTGGACTGAAAAAAGAGAGAGTGAGCGAGAGAGAGTCAGTCGTTCGCTGAAGGTTGCTTATATACGTGTATATATATAGATGACGTGCAAGAGCGAGAGAAAGGGAGGAGAAAGAGAGCTCGCGGAATCTCTGCGTAATTGTTGAAGTTGAAGATCGTCAGGTCGTATAAGTCGAGTGCCAGTCTGACGCTGTTTCGCGGCGCTATTTTCGCGATCTCATTTTCTTCTCCCCTCGCGCCCAGCTCGCCCATATCTCTCCGCGCGCATTTTTTTCTCTCTCTAGAGGCGCGTGGCCCTTCATGTAAAAGTAATGACTAAAGTTGGTGAGTGGCACTAGGTTGGCCGGGCGCGGGAGCGCAGCCCTGGATATGCTCGAGGAGAGAGAGAGAGAGAAACAGCTAGAAAGATAGAGAGAGATGCGGAGATAGAGATAGCAAGCGCGCTGTATAGGTTCTCCAGAGCGCGTTTTCGCGTCAGACGATGCACAAACCCCCATGCAGACACGACCGCTGGCGCACGTCCAAGCAACTCGGACCGATTGCCTGCTCCAAAGTACCGACTCTGCAACAGAGAGATAGATAGATGTAGAGCGATTATTTCGCTCTCTCCCACCCCTAGCCTCGGTTAGTCTTTCGTTCTGCCAGGGCGCTACAGAGCAGCAGTGGCACCAGCAACACCAGCAGCAGTAGAGCAGGGCTTAGAGAGCTCTGGCCTTCGGCGCGGAGGCAGCGCTGAAATGTTTGCCGGCCAAATACATTCGTACACGGACGCGCGCACGCGCACACTAACCCCAGGCCACCTACCTATATATAGGTGTATATACAAACACGTATAGGGGGATAAAGGGAGGAGAGGGCGGCCTGGTAGGGAGTAGGTGTAATGGTGCCGCGTCACCGATCCGCCGGAATTAATCGACCCCCCCCCCTCTCTCTCTCATTCTCGCTCCCTCTCCTATAGAGAGAGAGATAGAGCAAGCGAGCAGTTGCTGCCGCTCCACGTTTTCGTAGGGCGCCACGGTAATAAATGATTACGCGGTGCCAAAGGTGTCGGAAGCAGGCGAGTCTCGATGCATCCGAGGCCACAGAGAGCGAGAGAGAGAGAGGGAAGGAGAAGCTCCCTTGGAAGGAGCCCGAGGCAGCTTCGGCGGCTGGTAGTATAACCCGAGGACTTGCAATGCTCGCGTGCGCGCACACCAGCCCCGCACAGTGATATCACACCACCGGCTGGCATGCGGTAAATTATAGGCAACGCCCAGCACAGCCGCTCTTGCGCACATATATAGCCAGTCGCCGGCGGCGGCCTCGCGTGCGCTTACGTCCCGATTGTGTGTCGGGGAGAGAGACCGGCTATGACTTTTTCCTCAATTTCCTTATTCGATTGTTTTGCGCTCACGCGCGCGTAATTCACGCAGTCGCGCTGGCTTTGTTTTCTGCACGCGCGCGCTCGCCCCGAGGGGGAGGGGGGATGGAGGAGATTTGTGCGAAATATAATTATAATTCGTACACGTCGAGTTGTGCGCAGCGTGACTGACGGCTTCCGAAATAACGCCGGCAGCGTAAAATAAATTAAATTTCTCCGGCAAATCTAAATTGCAAGCAAGCTCGCGATATTCGATTCCGATGGAATGTTTATAACATTTTTAAATTTTACGGATTTTTTTTTGCCACGGCAGGAACAGCAGCAGACTGACTGCTCGAGAAGAGGATTTCGGAATTCAGTTTGTTCCCGTTTGCTTTAGTGGAAAAAAATATCATTTTTATTCTTAACGATTGATTGGGCACTTGGTGCTTGCAAACTTTGGTTTTGAATTGGGGATGCGCCTCGCTGCAATGAGGGCAATAAAAAACTTTAAGACGTTATCCTGATCTTCGGAAATGAGAAAATAATTCTAGTCTCGGGGAGAGAGGCGCGCTGAACTCGCTCGATTTCCTCACTCTGGAGCTCGACGATTAACCCGCGAGCAGATTCAATGAAATTACCTAAGAGAAACTCGGCTTGAAAGGCTTTTTCTTCTCCCGCGGCCTTATTCCTTAAATTGCAAGGCGCGAGTAGGCGGGTGGCGGATAAATTTAAAGTGCACCAAATCGTTTGTTATTATACAGCAGTGTAATTTAAGATGGACTTTCGTTCAGCTAAGGACGAGCCGACTCGAAGAAGCCAACGGCCGACGAGCCAGAGGAGAGATAAAGATAAAATACGATGGAAAATAAAGGCCGGCTCGCGAGACGACGATAAAAGGCTTCGTGATTCTAAAGATTAAACGCTGAAGAGTCACCCGAGACAAAAGCATAGCTTTTTTTATTTATACAAAAAAAAAAGAATTAAGTTTCCAGTTTAAGAGTTATTGTAAAAACACATTTGCGTCGTCTCGACGTGTCTTTTATATATACGCAGCTTCTCATAAATGTGTAAGTTTGTCGTTTGGCGGTCGGCGACAGTGGCCACCAGAGACGAGAAGCACATTCGCATGTTGTGGCACGTAAAAATCATTATATACTACCGGCGCTGCAAAAAAGGTTTTTCGTGTTCCCTAAGAAACGTGAAAGAATGAGAGATCGAACGCCGCAACGGTTGCCGTTGCGTACAATAAATAAGGTCCTGCGCCCGCTCTGCTCGACACAGGCGAGGGGCTATATAGCTACGCCGAGTCACAAAAATGGAGGTGTATTGAGGGATGCTTTTGAGAATCTTGCACCTTCTTATAACTACACTGTTACCGGTTTAAGTAATAATACATTTCTTTTTTTTTTCGTGTAAAAGTAGAAAAGCTAATTCCAAAAATTAAAGAAATGTACCATTAACACACCATTATTACATTTAATTAAAATTTACTTAAATCTGCACCTTTTCGTTGAATACATGTAATGTTTTGATTCTGACATTTCTGCAGTTGATAACTGAATAGCATTCGCGCTGTGTGCAAATATACAAATATATATCATCACAGAAGTTGGAACGGTAAATGAATCCCATTTAATTCGGCATAACGCCATGACGTTGGCGAGAAAAAATGTTCCCCTCCAAGGGAGCCTGGCACTATGTTCGGGCGAATTGTAGTGATTGCTCGAAATGAGAATGAAGATAAAAAAAAAAAAATAAAAAGAAGAAAAAATGTGACGATAGAGTGGACGGGTAAAGGTGAGGTGTGGCGTCGCGGAAATGGAACGAGAGCCCGGTGAATTGCAACGGGCATTGGAGATTGAACGTTAACCGGGTTGTCGGCCGGGTTAATGGGATTGTCAGCTTTCTTGGCGCGAATCCGCGCGAGCGAGCGATCGTTTGGCCTAATGAAGCACCTCTGATGAAAAGATGGGACACGGGGGTGCTGCTGCTACTGCTGCTCTCTTCGCGGATCTGCCGTGCAAGCTCACAGTAGCAGACTTCCGTCCGTTTAATGAATCAGCCCCGGGCCAGACCCAGACGCCAACCCTTGCAATATTTCCTATTGAGGTACAAAGCCGAAGAGAGCTGCCTGGAGTAGTGTTGCCTAGACATAGTTTTAACGCGCACTCGAGAGTTTCGAGTTTCTTTGAGGCAGCCGATCCGCTGAAATTCTAGTATTTTCACTTTTGATTAGGAAAGCCTGAGCTCTTTGTATTGATAGAGTTGGACTGCTGAGAATAAGCGGAAAGTGTCGTGAGGAATTGCGACATATGTTCAACGAATAAAAAATGAAATCCGATTAACAAGATTATATAATGAGTAAATAAGATTATAATTATCATAAATAAATAGAAGCAGAATTATGTATTGTAATGAAATAATGATAAAATATCGTTTCAGAGCTATTGATTTTTCATTAAATAATTCATCCGTATACCAGAGAAGTAAGGATATTTGTACAAAAAATTACCATGTTTTATATTATTATAATGAAATATTCCTAAAAGTGTCATTTCAATCCTACTTACAGATATTATTTTAACAAAAATAAGCATATTTGCAAACATGTGTAGACTTTTTCGTAAATTAAAATTAGTACATTTGAATAATTAATTTTGAATTTATATTTAATAACAAAATGTAGCACGGCCAAAATTTATACTTTGAAAGAATAATTTATTTAACCTTATCAGTTAAAATTGAAACTACGGATTCCCTCACATTTCTTACTAAAATTTATTTTCGAAAAACTGTTTATTGAATTTATAGTGCTTCAGAATCAATTCAAAAGCTCCATTGTTGTTATTCAAAAGATACTCGTGGTTCTTAAAGAGACTGCACTTTCTGATTCACTTATTTTTTATCATTTGCGGGTTTCATCGAAAATTACTGATGAATTGAGTTTCTATGGTAGTATATTTTTCTAGTAATATTGCTCACGAACAAAAATATTATTTTAAGCTTTTTTCAGAGAAACCATTTATTTATTTATAAAATCTTTATAATTATAAAATTTTATTAGAAACCTAAAAAAAATTCAGATAGATGAAATTTATTTTAGTTATCTCACAAATTTATAAAAAGCGATTCTTGGAAAATAATTTTTTTTTTAACAACAAAGATTAAAGTGCACAGAAACATTTTTTTAAAATCATGTACATAATTCTTTTACTATTGAACCTTTTTCAGAGTATTTCAATTAATATAGTATTGGTATATGTCAATATTTTGTTGGAATTTTCTATGAATATGATTTTGTTGAGCTTTAATATTTTATTTAAAAACATAAATATTTTCATCAATTAATGCAATTAAAACATCATTTTTACTACTGTATTCTATATATCTATATCAGTTTTAGTGTCATCACGTCTTACCGAACTCAGTGCATTTCTACTTAGCTATAAATCCTACCTGTATTATACAAAGTTTTATGTAAATGTAACGACAGAAAAGATTTTTCTAAAGATTTGTATTCAAAATATATCCTTATTCATCATGAATTAAAATTCTTAATGACTAAAGCATATTTCAACGAATAATATTCTTTTAGAAATTCTTTCAGGAAAAACGAATCTTAATAAATTAGAAACAGTTAATTGAAAAGTTAATTCTAGTAATCCTTTTGCCAAGAACCTGTAGCAGTTAAACTGCTACACTTAAAAAACACATTCAGATAGTTTTCCAAGAAAGAAACTTTTTTACAATTGTTTGCATTATACATCAGAACTGTAAAATAAAATCCGCTGTTGAATGCTTTACTTGTACTCTCTAAGCTTTAGGTAATGCTAAAGTTATTGTTTTACTTTATCGTTTAGCAGTAAATAAGTAAATAGCGAATTAAACTTTCTGTATAAACAATTTGCGAATAAACAATTTGCGATTTTACGATTAGTACGCATGCCTAATGAGAAAACTGGAATCGACTATATACTTTGATTCAGTATGTTTAGTAACTTTTATCAGCAAATCTCTTTTCTTAGTTTACAAAATTCTGACACAAAGTACAAATAAAAACTTTAATCAGACTGCTATGTTGTTAAACAAGTAAAATCCTTGATAAACAGCGAAGATTGCATGAAAATGTGTAGAAAGCCTGCATAGCAAAAATATATTTATGTTATGTTATAACGAAGCTTACGGTTGGTACCGTAAGCTTCGTTATGTAATCAAAATATAAATAAATGCTCAATATACTGACAAGGAGAACCAGAGAGTACTGGAAAAGAATTTCAATGAGGTTTTAATGGTCGATTTTTAACATCTAAAAATGAAGTCCAGTATAAATATTTCTATCAAAAGGGACCTTATTTTAGAAAATTAGATGTAACATATTATAATTTTAGTTTTACTTCGTTAAAAAATGGTTGATTTTTTTTAAAGTTATAAGCATTTAAAGATTACGTAAAAAAAGTATTAAGTTTCTTCATTAAAAAAATCTTCAAAATAAAAGAAAAATTTTTAACCTTTTTTTTACGCTGCTTAATTCTTTATAATTTAAAAAAAAATGAACATTTTTTAACGTAACAAAGCTCAAAATAACATATACTTGAGATTGTCTAATGGTACTATGGCAAGAAGAATCCATTTGGGAACTACGAATATTGAATTTCATTTGTAGGTATCAAAATTTAACTCTGGAAGCATCATTAAAATTCCTTCCAAAAATATTTTGGCCACTCTTACGTATTGATAAATACGTAAATTTCAAATATAAAGATACTCCGACAGAAACAAGCTGATTTATGTGACTAACTTTCGGCACAATGTCACATTGGAGTATTAAATAGAATTCAGATTTAAATAATAAACTTTATACATTAGAATTTAAAATATGCTGCTGAGTACTTATTCTGATTAAAAGTTTAACATTTCAACCTTAATATCTTACACATAATTTCGTACTCATTACGTAGTACCTACTTCTGTTTTGTATTTATTATTAAATTTCGTTAGCTGACAAAAAACTTTATGAAAGATTGACTGTCTAGTTTTTTAGCACCAAAGAATTGTCAATATTTATCAATTTGATAAATACATTGATATTTTCCAATTACAACCTTCTTAAATAATAATATTCAATACTCACGTATCACAATAATAGTACAGCATTTTTTAATAATGTAAACCCACCTGCAACAAGAAGAGAAAAAAATTTATTAATAAAAAAAATTTGAATTTACTGTTCAAATAATATGAATTATATCATTATTTATTTAAGGGTATTATTGCATGAGTGAGCGCCTGGAGAGTGCTGACATGTAATATAATCGGAAACTTTCGAGCGCCACTGAAAATGAACAAAATGACAGAATAATCAATTAAACTCCGATTCAGGTTCGTTCGGCCCGGACAATTGGGTCCCCTTGATAACCCACAAAGACAGAAAGATAGGGATAGAGGAAAAACAGTCGAAACAAAGAATCTAAAAAAAAGCGACACATTGCAGCTGTAAAGAATAAAGAACGATGAATACCGAAAGAGGGCAAAGGGAGAGTTGAGAGAGAGAGAGAGAGAGAGATTCCGCATTGCGGACAGTCGAGATGAATTCGCGCGCGGGCACCCGAACCACCACCACATACCGGGTGTTCTGTCACTTTATTGTTCGCGCAATTAACTTTTCAAAACATGCGCTTCCGCGCAAAAAAGTGCCAAGTCCGTGTTTTTATTTGTCTTTTCTTTTTTTGTGTATTTCGGCTTGGACTTTACGGCGTTAAGAGGGCTTTTGTCGGATGAAACAATGCGCCGACGGTCCCGCGATCTGGAACCGTTGATATCATCATTATTCGGCGTTGTTTATAAAAAAAAAGTATAAACGCCGGATTTTATATTCCTCAGATTTACATAACGCTTTCTGTTGGACTGTATATTTCTCTTTCAGAAAATTTACATTACAAATTTTACCGATTCAGTTTATTGAAACGATATCGATGGAAAGCGATCTCTCCGTTTCCTGGGCCGGTTAGATCAAATTACTTTTTAAAGTAATTTGAAATTTTCAAAGCTATTTTTTACATGCAATTTAATAGCGCGCCGCATTGCTAAGGATTCATGTGAACAAAGCAAAGTTATAGCGCCGGCAAACTTATTAATTGGATATTTTTAATTAAATAAATCAAGCTCAGTTCCCGTAATTAGAAGCATTCTGACTTTGGCAATTAAACGCTGCGCATTTCAGCGAAATTGGCCGCAATTAAGTCATATCTTTTTCTCTTTATCTCAAACTAGACGAATCCATGTACAAATAGAAGCGCGAGCTGTGTTCTTCGAGACAACGTTGCAGCTCGACCGCAGTCAATATGTTATTGGGGTGATTCGTGTTGGCAAGCAAGCAGCGACGAGGGAAGAGGACTAACTTAAACAAAGGGAGAGGTTAGCTGAGAGCCGAGAAGGTAAACCAAAGGAGCGGGAGAACGAGAGAGAGAGAGAGAGAGAGAGAGCGAGACTTTCACCCTACCCCTCGACGCTTAGCCTGGTTTTATCGGGGTCAGCCAAGGAGGAAGCAAGAGCGAAAGACTTTGCTGCAAAAGGTAATTGTTAGAAATGGTCCGGCTGTCCTGCCCCTGTGGAATTTCTGGTAAATTAAGATTTTCGGCTAAAGCGTCACAAAAAGAAAAGTAAACTTGGCACGCCATGGTCCAGAAATTACGGGCTCGCACGACTTCTATACACGCCTGGCTTCGACGAACTTGTCGGCTTTATCATACTTAGGCCTTTATCAGAAAATACGGATTTTCACGCCTATATACTTTTTGTCTACGATCTAGTACGTCTTATTATTTATACCGGGCTATCCTATTATTGTTATTGCTGCATGACTACTTTAAAATTCTATGATTTATTAAATAGCTTTTACCATTAACTCCCGCTGCTTTCAAGATTATAATAACTAATCACCTAGCCGCTAAATCCTCGGGGCAGAACAAAACATAAAGCCTGATTCGTGCACGTGCCGGCGTCGAGCTACGCGCGATTTACCGCGACTTCATTTCTTCGCTGTTTCCCTTACTTGATGCACTTTATCTAGCCTTATTGCTTGGTCTCCGTTTCTACCTCTGTCATATGTATATATACACGTGCGCGCTCGCGCCGGCTGCGAGAATGCTGAGGTATACATACTTTGTTCAGCGGCACACTTTTTTCTCCCTCTCGCACGCGCAATATAATTGCATGCATAAAGTTTGAATGTCCAGGAAATTGCCAACTCCCCGTGGTGCGGCTTTTTATTTTCTCACCGTCGCTTCTCCTCGATATAATTCCGCAATTGTTGCTAATATATTTATAGGTGCGCCAGGGTAGGAGAGCTTCAACTTTTTTCAACCAACTGGATTTTTCTCTCTTTCTCGTTGCGTTTACTTTTGTTTTTCCAAGACGCGCGTGACGGGAATTGCTACGGTTTATTTACGGCCCCGCGACGCATTTACCCATCAAAGTCGTTTACGATAGGAAAAATGTGGAGGCGCTGGTCTTATATACCCGTATGACGAATAAGCACTTCGACGGGGCCACTAGTCGGAGGTCCATAAACTTTAAAAGTTTATTAAAAGTGTACGTAACTTTTTGAAGAAAAGCTCTCCCAAGGACAGAAGCGCTCCGATCTTATGAGTACTTCTCGAAAAAACCTTTTACACAGGCGACGGCCAAGAGGCAAGAAGATGGTTGGAGGGAGTAGCGCGGCGGCGGGTCAGAGGTAATTCAATAGATCGAGCAAACATTTTCGCGGAAGCGAGTCGAATCACCATTTCAAACATCTAATTTGAAAAGAATTTTCCAAGTTTCTGGAGAGCCGGAAGATGAATAGCTAAACTTCACTTCCGCCTACATCACGTACAAGTCCAAAGCTGGAGAGAACTAGCACGGTAGGAATAGGCGGAAAACTACTACTCCCGCTGGCCACTTAAAAGCTTCTCTTCCACTCGAAGTCTGATAGAAATAACGATCTCTCTCTCTCTCTTCTATATATCTGTGTATATAATAAATGAGCCAGGAAAGAGAAAGAGCGAGTATAAGAGAGAGCAAGAGGGATGGTAGTTTATTGATCGACCTTGCCATTCAGGGGACTCGAAAGGCAAGCTCTCGCGGCCGGCAAAGCTCTGCCCCCATAATGCGGCAGCGTAGCGCGCACCAATGGCTCCCCGAAGAAGATGCGCCCGATTCAATATTCCGCGAGCACGCGCGGTATATCGGGGAACGCGTACGAGCTGGTGGCGCGCGACGCCCAGCGGACCGCGGATTCTAAATTAACCAGCGATCCCGCCATCCCGCAGCCTGTCCACGACAATTTCATTACGGCCAGCTCTCCCCCTCCCCCTTCTCTCTCTCTCTCTCTCTCGAATTAGCCCACGTCGCGTGACTGGCTTTGTGAATTTCGATGAACCGCCGACGCAGGCATATGAGTGACCAGGCGCCTTTTCGTCAATGTCCTTGAATAAATTTCCTTTTATATAGGCGAGTTTGTTTTGGATTTTATTTAAGGAGATTTAACACCACGTAACCAAGACTGACCTACATAAATAATTGACATTTATGAAGAATTGTAGCCAAAATTATTTTGTGTAGCTCAGTTAAGAGTTTTTTTATTACAAATATACGCGTGTTTTCATTTATTGTGCAGTGATCTGTAAAGAGCATGGAATATGTTAAAAATGTGTATTTATCAACGTAGCTGAAGAATTGTAAACATTTACATCTCGTGGGTTCCTGAATCATTCGAATATTAGAAAGTGCAAACACAACATTACAAGTACTCGAGTATAAATGAACAAACGAATTCCATACATGTTGATTTTCGAAAAAACACGTTCTTTGAAGTATCCAAATTTAACTGTATTTTGCAAAAAAATTATAATTTGATGCTTGTGGTATATTTGAATTTTTTTTTGCTTTTTTTAGTACTATGATGATGAATTATTTCACAGAGTAAAACTTCTTGCTTCCAGGTCAAGCGAAAGTTTTAAAAGCCGTAAGCTTTGCCAAAATGTAAAATTTTCTATAGATAGACCGAATTTTTCAACAACTTTCTATATTACACTTTGAATCGAACCAGTTGTCTATATTTTGTACACGCTGAATTTTTAGAATAACAATAAAATTCTTTTTTTTTGTGCTATGACCTATTTATTCCAGTGAAATTTCAAAAAATGAAAAATGACTGTTCCAGCGATTTTAATTACTATATAAATATTATATATCACGATAACAAATGATATAAATTAATATTTCTATAATGCATGATTATTGAAATTAAATATGGTTAAAGTTCTTAAAACGAAAAGCTGATTTTTCAGAAAGATAGCAGGCACATCATTCTTCAAATCCATGTTATAAGATCGTAAACGTAAGCTATATTTTTATGAGGTGTTATCCGTACGTTTCATATCCTTCGTCATAATAAGTTTTACTGGGTGAAAAGCACAGTTTTATTTTTACTACATCTCCTGACCTTTTAAAAAATTTCGAAGTGGAGATGTGGATTAAAAAAAATGTTTAATACTTTGTTATCCCACATCAGCTATATGTTTTATTAATTTCATTAAAATAATGGTATCCCTTTCATGTAACAAATCCTTACTGATAAAAAAAATGTTGATCTTCAAAATAAAGCATGATGTTTTACTTTAAACCTTAGTTTTTTAAGTATTTATTGTATATAAATATAAAATATGATTATTATATTATTTTAATGGAATGAAAAGATTTTTGCAGAGAATAGCGAAAAGTGAAACTAACATTAGAAATTTAAAATACTTTAAATAAGTCTGTAGCCAAAAAAATGTATACCGACTTTTCACCCTTATTTCTCTTATTCTCTTACAAAGCTTATACAGGCATAGGCATTGGATAGTGGCCAGGTCTATAGTCTATCTTATAGCTGCATGAAAGCCTTTGTAAGCGCATGTATTATGCAAACCCAAGTAAAACTTGTATTTTCTGTTGAATGTAAAAGGTATTTATTTAATTTTTACATGTTTTATATTCTATTCAAAATATAGCTATATATCTTAATAATGTAAATGGCATACATTGTTGCCTTCATAATGGAAAAAATATACAGATTATATCTTTGGAGATGGTAGAAAATTTAACGATGCATGAAAGTAAATAAAATATATGAGGCATAATAAATATTTAAATCAACAATTTCAAATATCCCAAGTATTTATTAAAACAATAAAAAAATCACGATAATACGGAGAAAGAAATCTCGGCAATAATGACTTTCAGTGCTGCAAATTGCAGCGCAGTAAGGTCTATAAATTTTTGAAACTCTGCGCTTGTACTAACGTTGCTTCAACTTTAATCTTGAACTTCATTAGTCGAGCAGAAAACGTCAGTGTTTCGTAATGCTCGAAACCTTCTTTCTCTTTCTGTTTCCGTTCCCCCTGAGGAAAAGAATCTCAAAGTAGGGTAAATTCGCACCCTAAATTTTCAGGACTGCTCCGAATAGAATTATAGAACTTGAACGTTGAGTGCGGTGCGAATTTTCTCCGATTCAGTATTCCCTTTTTTCCAACCGGCCGAGCCCCCGAGCGCCGTATCCCTGAATTTTTATTGTTTGGATAAATAGAAATGAACGCAATTTTCCACGGTGATGATAATTTACTTACAATATTTCTTTTTAAAAACTTACAAACAGACTGTATTTATTGAATGAAAAAAGAATTTTTTGTCAGGAAAATGTTTTTACCGCATCAAAGCAGTTCGTTCTTTTTTCAGGTCATACAAAAAAAGAGAAAAAAACAGTACTAGAGTATAAAAAAAAAGAAAAAAAGAAAAAAGGAGAAAAAGGAGAAAAAGGAGTTCAATCAGAAATTCTTCTTGGCTTTAACTTTTTGATGAGGCCTTTAAAAAACCAGGGCTGCTAAGTGCGTATCAACCATAAATTGACTTTGTGTCGAAAAGGAACACGGCTTATCAATTCGCGCGGGCAAACGAACGAGGATCGCCACAGCGTGAGTCCGGTGTCATATAGGAATAACGATTTTCTGTCGATGAATACTACGTCCTCGAGACAGGGAGGTTGCAGCCAAGCAGTGACGGTGTACATGAAACAGCAGAGCGCGAGGTAGAGCCAGAGAGAGAGAGGATGTATGTGTAAGAGCGAGTCGATACTGTACGCACAGGCGAGAGCCAATAGCGACACTTGACGCGCGCTGCCCCCTATGAAAGCTAGACGTTTTCTCTAATTAATGGCGCTAGTGCGATTTAATGATCCCATTAGTCCGCTGATGGAATATGATCCGGCTAAATTACGGGCAACGTCGCTGCCGCTGCTGCTGCTGCTGCGACGCTGCATACATCCTTAGGGACATCACCGCAACAATGCCACCTTTGCTGCTCCCTCGCTCTCTGCATATTCGTAGCACAGTATGCTCCGAGAGCTGGAGCTTCAATTTCTCAGTCGTCTATTTCCTTTATACGCGAGGGAAAAGGCAGGAATTTCCACGCGCTCGCCTGATTACAGTCCGCTGCTGGCGGCGAGCGGGTATTTTTACGACTGGAAAGTGATAGTTGCCACTTGGAGCGACAAACGCTCGGGCACGCATGGTCAGTTTACGAGCTGTTACTTCCTGTATCCATTGTAATTTGGCGCAATCTTACGAGAAAAGTCAGTATGCCCCGGCACTTGAACTCTTGGCCACTTGTGTTTTTATGGCTCGGGAGAAAAATTTTCACCCAAAGCTTGCAATACTCGGCTGGCCCTGCAAGCTCGCGCGGGGCTGTAAAAGTTTATGATAATGTATTGCTGTAATTCACTTGGCGCACACGTGCGCGAGCTGTAAAAATTCTGTAACACGATAGCGCTGATTTATTCCTATTGAATCTTCGTTAAAGCCGCGTAAACATTACCGTCGGAACCATCATTGCGGAGATAACAAGGCTCTTGCTATTCATGGCGTAGCTTTTTAATGCTCGATCTGAATATTAAACTTTTCATACTTTTTCAGCAACTTTTCCATATATTTTCAAGTAACGAACCCTGCTTGAATTATGGCTAATTTTATTTTACAAGTCTTCGATAACAAGGTTATCGCATAAAAAGAAATAATAAAACACTTGCTTTCCATTCACTCATCGCAAATGTGTCCCTCCGAGTTAACGTATCAGCGATAGTCACACTCGAGGTGGCAAATTAGCGAGCAGACATTGCCGCTTTTGAATGCGAATAGCTAGTTAAAATTTTCCGTAGCGGCACACACAATCCTTGATTCTCGGCTGTTGGCGGGCTGGCGCATCCCCGCGCGCACAATGGCAAACTCCCTTCCTCTCCCCACGTGTAGCCGAGTTACCTTACAAGCTTTGACCACAAAGGAAATCCGATTCCACGTGCGCTTTAGCTCCGCGAGTTTTCATCCAATTTATGTTCTCCGCTTCGGCGTTGATTCTCTGCAACCTTATATCGCAGACGGAGCTGGAAGTTTGCAACTCGAAGACGACGCGACGCCGAGGCTAGTCGATCGCGAAGGATTATTCGGTTCTACTTAGATTCTACGTACATATTAAACATTTTTCCGCGCCAACTAAGAATTCCAGCGGAATGAAATTGAATTCCTAATTTCGGGCCGCTCGCTTAAGGAAACGGCGGGAATATTCAGAGAAAAGCTCGCGCCTGTATCGGAGTGGCCGTTTCGCATTGTATACATATATCTACTCTCCCCGTCTACCTCTATATATAAAGCTCTCTCGCTTACGCTTTGTGTATAATGCTAATGTATTCCATTGAATAAGAGTGTGTACACGGGACCAACAACAAGCGCCGCGCGCGCGCCGGTGTTTTGAATAATGAAGGCACGGGCTGCGTGCGCGGTCACAGATCGTCAACGCAGCCCAAAGCACGTTTTAAAATTTCGCCCCGCCCGCGGATTTTCCAGCGAGCGTAGCCTCGAATATCCACCCGCCTGGCGCGCGTAGCACCCTCTGACCGACTTTATAGCGCGCCCAGTAATTTACTCTCTTTTTTTTCTTCTGCGCTATCGCGCGTGCCTATATTTCGCGCTCGCGTCGCAATTTTTCATGGGCCTCGCCGCTAAAAGATTCTCAAAACGGCAAAGTTTAATTTTAACGGGCATAAATAATGCGCGCTGTTCCCTTTCTCTGCGAGGCCATTAGTTCTCCTAGTTTCGCATCCGCAGTAATGAGTGGACTCGCGCACGGGTATATACGCGTCGCGCGCGCTGTTATTTCGCGAGCAACAACTTTGCTCCCGCATGCGACTTTGGCTGATGTGCGTGGCTTTTCTGTCTCTGTCGCCCTGTCTGTTAGCTTCTCGCTCGTTGCTGTAATAACGCGTGCGCGATAGAGACTGCGTAATACTGAGCTTCTCGCGTGGCTCTGTATTAAAGCAAAGGGATCTGAATTACGCGGAGAATATATTATAGCCGAAATGGGCTTTTTCAATGAGAATTTTGAGTGGGGCGCACTGTCGTCGAGCGAATCAATACGCGCCTCGTCGTAATTTGCCCTGCGTGCCTTGCTTTTCATTAAATTTTACTGTCGCCCAGAGAGTATATCTTTTGTCGATGTTACTGAAACGCTGCCACTGTCGGGCGAATTTCGCGCGAGCCAAAATACATATTTTATGATTTTCAAATAATGACGAAATTGATTTGAATGCGTTTCGAGTATTAGTAAAGCCGAAATTGTCGAGTAAAGATATTATCCGTGTCAATGAGAATTTTTAACTGCGATCTTTTATTGAGTACATAATGATAATTGCCCTTAATTAATGGAATGATAAACACACTTTGCGAGCTTTCCATAAGTCGAAGATAAAACGCGGAAGGGAGAAAAATACATGAAGCTCCGACTAAGACAAATAAAATCCTATAAAAGGAAAGAATATAGGGGAAGGAATCAGAGCGAATCAAATAGAATCCGTTTGTGGGATCATTCGTTTTATGTGTGCAAATAAATTTTTTTTCCCAGGAAATTAGGTTTTAAAAAGTTGGCAAACATTCTTTCAGTGTTTTACGTAAACAGAATTTTTCGTACAGCTCGTAAATGATAAACAAATAAAAATATTCATTAATTGTATTATAAATCTAAAATGCTTTTTCTCTTTTTATTACAATCCCTACAGTTTTGTAGTTTATAATATACTTGTTTATTGTATTTCATTTTTTGTGAATTTGTGATATTATATTATTCAATTTTAGGTTAAAATATGCGTAAGAACATGTGCGATTGAAGTTGTAATTGGATTAACAAATGATTTTGATCAATTCATTTGAGTATATATACGATACAGTACTGTTTAATTCCAACCAACTACATGCAACCTATTATTACGCATAACATTGGTAATTAATCTTTTGAATTTTGAAAACATTATATATTAAAGAAACAATATAGATACATACGTAGTCACGAATACACTAGACCCTCGTATATCTACAATGCCAAACTAATGTTTACTGCGCAATTTAGGGTTTTAGACATTATAACTGAATAATTAGCGAAAAACACATGATAGCAGTAAAATTACGCTTAGCAAACCCTTTAATAGGCTACAGTTACAAGTTCACGAGTTTGCGCAGCCTTAGGCAGCCGCAACGTGAAACGTATAATCAAGGAAAGGATTTATTAATACATTCCGGCATACCGAGGGCAAATAGCGAAACTGCTCTCCGAACAATAGCGTATAACGAAAACTCTGTTTACTTTGATAACTGGCCATCGAGGAGCCCTCGCGCTGAGCCAAGTGCTGGCCAGAGCGAAAGCAAACGTTTTCGTTGGCTTTAGAAAAACGTCGGTAAAAGAGATAAAGCAAAATGAAAGTAGCAAAAAAGCATAGTCTACCTGATGCGCGTGGTGGTCGATGGCTCCGTTGGGCAATCTAAAACGAAAAGGGCTGTGCACCGGACAGCTGAGTCTGTAGGGGCTCTCGGTGGGCAGGATCGGCGGATGGGTGTGCGGCCCAAATATAACACTGTCCAGGGGCAGGGGCATCGGCCTGCCCGCGCAGTCGAGCGACCTGCACGAGTGGCCGATCGGCCTGAGCGCCGGCTGTAGCGGCCTGCACATCGGCTGCAGCGGCTGCTGGTGCTGCTGCTGCTGGTCCATCTGATGCTGGGGCGGCAGCGGCTCCTGGTGCTCGTGGTGCTCGTGGTGCTCGTGGTGCTCGTGGATGGGCGGCCGGTGCACGTGGTCGAGCGAGTGGGCCGCGCAGCCGTGGCTGTGCGCCCGGCAGTGCTCGTGGAACTGGCCCGAGTAGTCCATGAGCCTGCAGGGCCGCTCGACGGCCCGCATCGTGTACTGGTCGAGGTTGCGCATGCTGCCGGCCGAGCTCGGCGGCAGCATCTCCATCTGGCTGCTCGGCCTCACCACCTGGTCCATCGAGCGTATCGACTCGACGGATCGCGACTGGTGGGCCTCGAGGGCGCCGATTCCGCGCATCGACTCGAACGAGTCCATGCCGGGCTGCCTGAGCACCGAGTCCATCGATCTCATCGAGTCCATGGAGCGCAGGCTCTCGGCTGAGCGCATGCAGCCGTGCTGCAGCTGCTGCTCCATGGGCCGCATCGGCGAGGGATCGGTCGACCTGCACTGCCGGTCCCAGCAGCGCGGAGCCGGCTGGCCTGGCCCCGGCCCGATCGACGAGCCCTGACCTTGGGGCTGCAGCCAGCTAGCCCCGTACGGATCCATGGCCTTGCGCCTCGGCGAGCCGATCACTTGCTGCTGCTGTTGCTTCTGCTGCTGCTGCTGCTGCTGCTGCTGCTCGAAGCTGCCCGTTTAGCAGCCCTGTCCGGTGCCATGCTGACAGCGCTCTTCTCTTTTTGCTCCTCAACTACCTTTCGCGCTGGCTCGTTCACTTTTCCTTCTACATGCTAGGCGAGCATTAGCTTGCTCGGGGGATTCTCGCTTGACGAAGATGGATGTCGCTGATGGGGAATAGCAGTAGCAGCCTGCTGGCCTCCTTGAATTTACAAACTGTGTGTACTAGACGCGGTGACACGTTGCCCGGTAGAAATCGATAACTGCCGCGTGCTCAGCCGCGGCAAAGAGCGCGGAAGGAGAGACACTAATTAACTTTGAGGAAACGCGAGGACGTTCACTTCGTTAGGAGCGGCAAAAATAAAGCCCGAGGAGGGAAGCGACGACGAGGCGGACAAAAAGAGCGGTCGAAAGTGAGGATAAAACGCGTTGGCGGCGGCTGCGGCGGCAGCTCCGGAGGAAACGGCGGCAGCGAGGCAAAATCGACGACGCATCGCGGTGCCGCGCTCCCCAGCACTGAGCCTTGCGGCCTCGACTGCCGCGCACTCGCTCTACGCAAACCAGCGTCGACCAACGAAGCCCCCCCCCCCCCCCCCCACCGCTACCCCGAGCTTCAGAGCCAGAGGGAGAGAGAGAAAGCTATATCCCGCTTGCTCGCTCCATCTCCACTTTTACAGGCTCCACACGTTCCTTCATCCCTGTGGACCACAACGTTCCCTCTCTCTCTCTCTCTCACTTATACGGCGGCAGCAACGCCACCACCAGCAGCGGTGGCAGCAGCAACAACGCCGCCACTACTACTGTTCTGCGCATCCACGTCCATTTTTCCCTGCGCGCGACTCGCTCTCTCTCTCTTCCTTACTATTGCCCGCGCGTGCGCTTGCTCCAACCCCGGCTGCTGCTACTTCCACCCCCGCACGTATAACCGTCGCACTCTTTCGATATATATATATAGACATATAGAGTACTTTTTTCCTCTGGCTGAGCGCGCGGGCTCCCTCTATCTATCTATCTATCTTTTTTTCTCGTCACTCAGTTTTGGCAGTTATTTTGTTAAGCTCGATGCCAGAGAATCCGCATCGCCTTCCTCTATGTTTCCGTGCACGACTGGCCGCACGTATACCGCAGTAGCAGCATCAGCAGCGATTGCGCGCAAAGCGGGACTGTGTACGTGAATGAGCCGCCGACGCCGCCGCGGTAAAATTAATTTATCCACGTGTCCGAAGAAAATAGAAGCTCGCGCACGCCGAGAAAAAGAGAGAGTGAGAGAGAGAGGGGGGAGGGGGATGGATAGAGAAGCGAGAGATAGGAGAGGAGCAGGACGCATGCTTTGTCTGTGACGCGTACGTTATATACGTAACGCGCGCAGCCCGGTGACGTACGTCGATGAATAAGGGAAGCCAAGCGCAAGGACAGGCGTGGGATATGCATGCCGTCCGCAGTGGATTACCGGCTGAATGAAAAACGAAGCATCGATTTTTCACGACAGTCCTAGCCAAGGAGCGAGACAGAGATAGACGGGCTCTAAGCTCTCTTTGTCGGCTTGGAAGTAAAAAATCCCGTGTGTACGCGTAGCTCGCGAAACAGAGGCGCGCGCCAGCCCCCGTGTCCTCTCATTTCGGAATATCTCCTCTCTCCATCTCTCTCTCTCTCTCTCTCTGTTTCTGCCGCCGCCTCCGCCACCTTGGCTCGAACGCTCTTTCAGCCTTTTCCCGGGATTACGAGCCTAGTTCGCCTCCTTCGCCCTCGCTACGGCTGTTTCTCTCCGTAAGTACGCGCAGCTCCTCGATATGAAAAGTTATGGTGTCTCGCGCCCGGGAGACACTTTCGAGCAAAAAATATATACGAACGGGCTACGTGTTTACAGACGACCGAGCCAGAGTGTCAAGTTGGATATTTAGATCGATACGGCGCTCGGCGGATAGTTAAAAAATAAAAACGAATTTTATGGCGCAGTGGACTTTATCCGCTCGCGCGCGCGCGGACACAGCCGTTTATATATCTCGCAATTAAATCCTCGGTTTTCATCCCCTGCCCGGAGGCTCAGGTCATAATGCCATTTATCACGCTTAATTTTGCACCGATAGCGCGGACTTTTTTCCTCTGGAGCGCACCACTATTTCCGCCGATTTTCTCCGCTTTAATTTTTTGCAGCCGTCGTCGCCCTCGCAAAATTCTCTGACGTTCTCTCTCTCTCTTTCGTCGAAAATTTACGTTGTTAATTCAGGCTTTGCTCCGCGTGACTCTGCACTGACGCGAGCGATGTAATCCGCTGGGGGAGTTATCTCCACGCCCATATCTCCGAGCGCGGAGTGGGCAAGAGCAAAGTTGCATCTTAATGCACACGACGACTGTTGGAATGAAGAGTGAGGAGGAAAAGAAAGAGAGAGACGGAGATCACACTTTTGAAACCGTCATCCATCCTGCAAAATTCTCCGAGCAGAATCCGCAGAGCAGATTTTGCTTGAGCTTGAATATCTCTGACTTTGACGCACGGCTCTTTTAGCAACGACTTCGCGGTATTCATTCGCAACTAGTTTTTTTCTTGAGCAATATAAACGTTAGATCAAACAGTCTTTATATAAGAAAAATACACGGAAATGTCAAGCACGTTCTTCATTGAAGAAAAGTGAAAAGCTATCTTAAATTTGTCTCTTTTAAAAGCATATTCAAAATGAAAAAATGCGAGAGCGAAGTCGCGGAAAAGACTGACGCTGACTTACCAAAAAAGCCCACTTGCCTTTTTGTAGCGAAAAAAAGTTATTTACAATTCAACGGCAGGTCCATTTTTTATTCTATAAATTATTTCAAAGTTGAATAAATATTACAAACTGATAAATAAAAAATTAAAATCCTTGTAATATTCTAAGAAATATACGAACTTTCAGTGTTTAAGATAAAAATGATCTAAAGAAAAACAGTGCATGCTCGAAATGAAGATAATTAATTTAATATTACAATAACAGAATTTATGACCGTGCTAGAATTTATAAAATGATATTACCTAGAAATTGACCAGATATTCATTACCGTATTATAACATTATTTATATCCATAAAAAATAAAATAAAATTTCAACCAGTAAGTAATAATAATAAATCAAAACCTCCAATTTTGATTTTAAAATATTTAATACGTTTAATTATCGAGGATAAAAATAGGTGACCGACTTTTGGGGGCATGAATATTTTTTAGTGAATTTAATACAAATATATTTATTACTATGATGTGTGTATAGTAATTACAATTATTAAATTATTAAAATACAATCCGTTATTAATTACATAAAGAATTATTTGCCAATGTTATAACTGTACAAATATTGTACACTTTATACCCGCTAATTATATTAATTCACCGACAAACACATTGGAACCTTATAGTAACTGTACAACTTTAAATATATGTATACAAAAACTCATAGGGAATGGATTGTGAATAGCATGTTACAAAGTTATAATCCTCTTTTGAACATTTAACAGAGGATTAAATGAACATTTATCTAGCTGAAGTTTATTACTAATGAAAAATGACATCGCATTTAAATCCTTCAAGATAAAGCTTCAAATTTTAAAACATACATTCAAATTTATCTTCCTATGCAAATATGAGATATTCGTATGTTTGTCATATTATCTTAGATCTAAAAACTAATTATTATTCTAGGGAAGTTCACCTGGTTGATTTCGTCTATGCCTTTCACATTTACAATTCCGGATGTTTTTGCACAGTTGTTGTCTAATATTTTGTTAAACTGTACTTCGGATAAATTAGTTGCAAAGCCTAACAAGTCAATTATTTTACGAAATATTGAAGGTTAAGCACTTTTTAACAGAATTTTGTAACACCTCATTTCTTATATGAATTGGTTTTATAATTTACCGTTAATACGGTTTTTTTTTTAGATATTTTAGCATATACGTTCAAATGTTTTTATGTGGATTAATGTGTAACTATAAATGAGTAAAGTCGTATTAGCAGGGTCTAGTTTTTTTTTTTTGAAAAATCAAGTTATGGATGTTTTAGGTGGTGATGTAAATTACGAAAAATGTAAAAAAATTTCTTCAACTTTAAATGTTGATCATCTAATCTAAAAATGTTCTATATTAATTAGTTTCAAGAAAACAAATTAACCTACAGAAAACAAGGTTTTGTTTGAATTTTCAGGAAAAAAATCGATTATAATTTTCGTTACTTAACTTTGAATTAACATAAACTCAAACCTAATAATTAATTTTTTAATTCGATTTTAATTCAATTTTTTGCTGTCTTATTTAAGGATTTTATAGACTAAATTATGTAAATCTTAAATATAAGGTATATTTTGTATGTATTTCTTAAAACACACCAGTAAATATTTAAATTTTTCAATAAATACTTAGTAAATTTGCTTTACTAAATTTTCTAAAATAATCATGTTTTCAAATTTTATTACTATTTTTAATTTTTCGTGAAAGTAAAATAAAATGTAGAAACACGTTTATCAATAAAAAAAGCAGTAATAAAATTTCACCTATGACTGAGAAAAATAATAAAGACATTTAAGATATTGTGTTGAAGAGGGGAGTAAATTTTATTTTGAGTTCCACTTTGGTCGTAGTTGGATGCTTACTGGGAAGGCATCGAAAGAGGAGGGCCAAAGAACGCAGAAATCAATAGCGTTTCCAAACTTCGTAAACCACCGACAGGCATTTGTCTCGCGGTAAAGTTGGGGGGGGGGGGGTGTCGGCCAGTATATATGTGATCAGTTTTGCAATTAAATAAATGCTCAGTTCTATTTCGCTCTCTTGCAGTTAGTGATAAAGGACTGGCAATATTTAACATTATAATCAGATATGGACTTTAATTTATCGAGGTTAATCGGAGAAGGCGAAATAATTTTTTTTAGCAGTTCATTCATTTGCCTTGGCTCGGCTTCGCTCGCTCTGCCTCTCTCGGCTAGCAAAGTAGATCATCCGTTATAGCTTGTCGGAATATATCACTTTCATTTGAGCCTGCAAAAGCAATCACTTGTCGCAAGCGTCCAGGGTTATAAGCGATATCAGAGCGCAAGCGCGTTAATTAGAAAATGCCTTGGATAAGCTAATCTATATGGATAGCATTTTAGAAATCAATTTCTTCGCTAAGGAAGAATAATATTAAAAAAAAATTAAAAAAGAGGAAAAAAGAAGTTCCTCTTTTGGTTGGACCGCAAATTTTAAATTTGTAACTATCTGAATTCGCATTTCCAGCTTGAAGACGATAATGCGCTTTTAAGCTAGAATAACCTAGTCTAGCAAGCTGGGCACGGGCCTGTTTGCTCAGTCGCGTACTTGGAAAATAAGAGAGAAAGAGAGAAACAGAGAGGGAGAGAGATAACTATAATAACACGTTCTACTTATACACGACCGGCAAAGTGCTATACCTACTGTCAAACTTGATTCTTCTCGAGTTTATGGTTTTCCGGAGCAGAGAATTACTCCGGCGTAGTGCAGAATTATGATGTGTCACGTGCGAGAGATTCGGAACAAAATTTGCCGACTTTTTTTCCCGTAGAGATTGAGAATGAAAAATATTTTTCCTGGACTCTTGCCACCGGTGTCATTTGAAATCGACCAAAAAAAAAGGAAGCTTTATTTCATAAACTTCGGGCTGAGAAATAAAGCAGGAAGGGGGTTGGCAAAAGTAAGATGACGCAGGATAGTGCATTTTTATGGGGAATGAATAGTGAATGAAGTACGCTAACTTGCGATTTATCTGGTTTCTTTTGGCGAAAATTAATGTGCAAAGTGCATCAAAAGTATATAAATGCTAAACATGCATTCTGTAAGAGTGTTCTTCAGCTTTTTGTAAACTTCTATTTTCAAGGATAAGCTAATATGGACGTTGCAAAGTAGCAAGTAGATTCGCTGTTTCCCTATTCTTAATATCAATGTATGAGCTCGGAAATTTATACACTTATTTTATGAAATTCTAATAAAATAGTAATTTGTATGCGGAATTTTTTTATTAAAAACAGACTTTGTCAAACAAAAGATAGTAAAAATTTGATTACTCACACCTGTATTGATCCACATAGGCAAAACTTTTTTTATTAAAAAAATTGTTGTCTTTTTTTGGCACGGTAATAAAAGATTATTAAATCCATACTATTTTAATAAAATCAAATTGAGACGCAGAATATACTATATGTATTTATTTACGTATTCACTGTACATATCTATTAAGGTATTTAAAAATATTTTTATAAATGAAATTCATACATAAACTATGTTGAAAGCCTACATATTTAAAGATTCACTAGAAGTAATGCCATCTCATTTTTTTTCAAGGAGCCTTTCAAATGATAAGTGCATACTCAAACACGTCTGAAAATTATGTCATTTCTTTGACTAAATGCTATTCGTCAGGCGATATTTTTTTCATTATCCAATATCTTTTTACAACATTTTTTTTATTATAGGGCGACATCAATCTATCTCGTTTACAATGTTAGTGCGAAGTCACGTCGTTCCTCTTGATGGGTTATTTTTCGATATTTTTACACATAGTCCGCACACATCCGTAACCGTTGCGGACGGATGGCCTGATCGAAGGTCATTCTCCACGAGTAGCTGTTCCCCTTTTAAATTCCCTGCAACTATCTTCGGCGCGCAGACTCGCCGAAAGCCCTGTAGCCGTGCCGGACTGACAATCATCAGGGCTTAGTCCTTTATTATCCTAGAGATATGAAGTAATCTCGAGAGTTTAACTATAGATTTATAATACAAGTTATGCGAATAGCAATTTAGCAAAGATAATTTGTTGCTCTATAACTTATTATTAATTGAACTTTTTGTTTAATGGCATTACTTGACTTTGTTTTGGACTTTTCATGACCATTTAGAAATTTTTTTAAACTTGCCGTCTTAAGGTTCTATTTAATATTAAAAAATTCAATTTCAAATTTAATTTGAATTGGCTTTTATAAAAGTTTTCATAATTTTTAATCTTACTTTACTTGGAGCAGGGAAGTTTAACAGTAACGATAGATTAATTAAAATATTAACATAATTATTTTAGACAGTGCTTTTTTAAAAACTTTTACTTAGAGGTAGACGTAATCGCGGGCAAGAAACCGCGTATTTAGTTTTTATAATAATCTAAAATTTTTATACAAATACTTAAAATTTGTCATTAATAATTTTATTTAAAATTATATTTATTATATTTTTTTATTAAAACAAATTTGTATCTGTTTAAATTAAAGCAAAATAGTGTATATCGAGGTATTTACATATTTTGATTATATTTTTACTATATAAGAAAACCGATAAGAATAAGAATAAGTCATCAACAGGTTGTGTCAGAGAAATTACTCTGCCGCAAAACTGTGCTGATGCATCTCACTAAGCAGGTAATTGCAAGGCGGCAAGAGTTGTGCACAGACACACATGAACGGTCATACATAGAAGGTATGAAGAAGCCTGCTAGAGCTGAAAGAGGAAGAGAGGTAGAGAGAGAGAGAGAGAGAGCAGTCACCAACACGGAGCCTTGGCGCTCAACATGATTAACGAGAAATGCACGAATTGACCTGATTGGGATTATGGAGAATAGGAGAGCACGCGGCAGGTTCTGTGTGAGACAAATTGCTCTTTATCTTGGCAACTCCGCAAAGGCAAGCATTGACAAGCGATGAAGCACGTGCGGAGGGGCATAACTCGAGTCGATGAAGGCGTGAAGCAGCAACAAAAAGGAAGGGCCGTCGCTCAGCTCTTGATCAATAAACAATTAGTTGATCCGCAAGAGTCACAGGGCAATGTAGAGGACACGAAGGCTGTTTATCATAATTAGCGCTGCGGCGAAATTATTACTAGAGCGCGTTGGACTTTACCAAAATCAGCCCGATTCTGCGATTCTTTCCCCTCCATGGCTCCCTCTTTCTCATTCGCTCCCAAAGATACAAATAATTGAATCAATAAAATAAGAAAGACCTGCGCACAAACTCGCGCGCCAAGCTTCGCTCACCTCGCCGAACGCACAAGCTTGATGCTAAAGATGATTTGGGGCGAAAAGGAAAAGAGCGCGTGAACGCAAATAACTGGGTGATTATTGCTTACAAAAATTCTAGGTTCTTAAATAAATAAAATTAAAAAGAAATGATAAATATCTCAATTAGTTTTTAAAAGGAAGCCGCTTACGAAATGGATTGTTACCTTATCAAAAATCTAATTTTTCAAAATATTCTAAAAAATTTTAAGTTTTCTAAAATGTTGTATTCTTTGTTATATACAAAATAGGTCTCTGAATAAAAAAAAAATATTTCAAAATTGAGCTAGAAAAGTAAAAAAGTCACAATATTTTAATGTCAGCTTTTATACGATTTTCCGTTTTTCCAGCTGAATTTTTGAATCAAAATTCTTTTTATGTAGAGACTTGTTCTTTGTTATATATAAAATAGGGATCTGCTTGCACAATTTTTTAAAACAATTTTCAAAACATTTTGAAAAATTAAAATGCGGATAATGTAACAATCCATGTTGATATTCGGCATCTCCTTAATTATTCAATACATATAGTTTACTTTACGAGTAACATTATAATATATAACATATATATTGTAATTATTATTGAAATATTTGCACTAAAAGAAATTCCACTACTCTCCTTTGTCGTAGCGACCGAGTAAACAAAGCGAACCGGAGTAAAGCTTGAAATAAAAGATTTGTGAGTAGAAGTTCTGCAATGCATCGAATAAAAATATGATTGAATGGGATACCTACTGATAAACAGTTTACTGCGAGTAAATGAGACGATCGTACGTCTTGCAAAATGTTTTGTCACGAGGTAACCAGAGAAAACGTAAACATTAATATTAATTCTGGCAGGAGTATATAATAATCGTTATATTAGTATATTACCAAAATATGCAACATTAATCTTAAGTACCTTAAGATATTACACAATGTATTTGAGCAATTGATGCGTCTGACCAAACTTGACTTGTTCTACTCATGTATACAGGAGTATGCTTTTGATGTAATTAAATATACAAAAGTATTCTTCAAACAGCCGCGAATACAGACCATTCGAGATCATGGGTAGTTTAGGTGCTGCTGATGGAGTTCTACCCTCAAAGTTTAACTTTAAAAGGTTCTTTGATCTTTTAACGCATTTTCGCTGCTTCGCCCCAGATCAAAGAGATAATCTGTTTAGCCCGTTGTTTCACTTTCTTTTCCATTAAACTTTTCCCGTCACCGTGAAAAAACAAATAACGGAAAAAAAACAATACAATGCGTTCCCATGATATTTCGTAAAAGTTAGAAAATAATGTATCTAATAGAATACTTTAACAAGATACAATGCGAAGAAATAATGAAAAAGTATCGGGAGAAAGTGAAATGAAAAAAGTTACCTGCTGCCTGCGATACTCGCGCATCTGGGCGAGGTAGTACTTGTAGACGTGGCCCGGCAGGGACCTCTTGGTCTCCTCGCCGATCCATCTCTGCGGCTGGGGTGGCGGCTTGCTCGGCGTGCCCAGGGCAGTATTGCTGCGCTGCGAGCCCGGCGAGCGCTGGCCCAGCGATCTCGTGCCCGGCGAGCCGCCCCGCCTGCTGCCGCTGGGCGACCTGCTCAGCGAGTAGCTGCCCCTCGAGCTCGAGCCGGGCAGCGGATGCGTATAGTAATGCGGATGATGGGCCGCTGGGAGCTGGGCTAGCGCGGCGTTGGCCGCGGCGGTGGCCCGGTGCCAGTCGATGCGCGACAGTCGGCTGCAGGAGGCGGCGAAGGTGGCCTGGTGCCCGGCCACGCAGTTCGCGGTGACCGAGCAGTGCTGGAGGGTGAGGACCGGCCGCAGGCAGACCCGGCAGCAGGGAGGCTGGACCGCGTGCTGGCTGCAGCATCCCGCCCCGGCCGCGGGGGGGTTCATGACCAAGCTCACATCGCATGAAACCCGCGGGCCCGGGCCCGGCTATTACAAGCTGGCCTGGCCTGCTCTCAGCTCGGCGCAGCTGGTCAGGGAATTCGCGCTGCGGCCTGCATCTGCTTCTTCGGCTTTATGCGTGCGTGGCCGTGCGTGCGAGGGGCTATTCCCCTGGCCGATCCTCGCGCCTTTCAGACTTGCTGCAGCGTCGAGCGCTTTTATCTTTTTCAGCTCTTGATTGGATATCAAATTTTCACGTCAAAGCTCCATTTGCCGCGTGCCGCGATCTTCTCTTCCTTTCTTTCCCTTTCCTCTGTCCGCTCTCAATCTTTTTCTCCTAGTTCTCTGCAAACACGCTGAAAGCCCCGGCGAGTCGGGCACGCGTCGATTCAGTCCCTGGGGAATGTTTGCAGGAGCGCGCGGACACTAGAAGCCGCTATAAGACAGCGGAGGAGCAGCGTCGGAGGTAGATTTTCGCTTGGCGCTGAGCATCAGCAGCGGCAGCGGGCCGCCGCTACCGCTGCTCTCCAATTTCTGTCGTCGGCGCGGCCACATCCAGCGGAATCCAGTTACTGCGGCCGAATTCACCGCCGCCTACCTACCTAAGCCTGTCGATGCCAGTTAATGCGCGCGCAGGGGCCCAAGCAGCAACTCTCAGACAATTTCTCAGACGGAACTTAACTAGTCGAAGACGGCGGCGGCGCCGGTGGCTGCGACGCTGCTTGTAGTCAAAGTTTGTTCGCGCAACGATCAGAGAAGGAGCACAGTAGGGGGGCTCTAGGGGTGTGTGTGTGCTCGCGTCGACGTCGTCGCCGCCGTCCAAAACTTTTCGCGCAAGCTCGCCTCTCTCACCGCTGCTCTCTTATAAATATCGAATTAGACTGCGTCTGATTGAATCGCCGTGCTTAGCATAGGACGAGGGATAAATCTTGGAACGCGATGAGGTTTAAAGCGAGGTAGGTATACCGCGTTAGTGCTTTTTTTTTACTTATGTGTCTATAAAACAAATTTGGCTATAAAATAAGTTGTCTTGAAAAAAATTCAACAAAGCTCTGGCCGCATTCTTGGTAGGCATATTAAAAAAGCAATAAGTAATGTGTGTCGTGCGCCAAACTACATTTTTCCACTTTTATAGAAGAATGTGCCACTTCAGACTGCGCTGAAATTAAAATACTTTTCATCCTTTTTTTTCGCGAACTTTGTTCAAGTCTCTGCTTCTGACACATTTTGCATATATTGTTTTAAAATACAAGCGCTCTCGAGGGCCCGGAAAAAAAGAACATTCCAGAGTTATTCCCAAGATTTAACGTTAAACCACTCGGCAGACTCATTCGGAAACGAAATCCGCCCTCGGCGCTAATGAATTCCCATCAAAATATTTCCCTCCCTTAATTCTTTCTCATTCCCCAACCCTTTAAATCGTCCCGAGTCCAACTCCCGATGCGTGCAAAAAGCCCACTCTCCCGAGCTTTGCTCTAACAACAGATTTATGACAAGGAAGAAAAAGTCTTCCGCTACAAGCACGGCCTGTATATATATATCCGACAAAGAGATTTTCGAGATTGAATGAAGCTCCAGTCGTGCGGCCGCGGTGCAGTCGCGCTTCTTCCGCGAGCTATTTGCACGGACGTGTCAAACCGTTAAGTATGCGGGTAACTTGGGTAGGAAGGAAAAGCCGCGACGGGGCGAGCTGTCTTGAAGAGAGGAGAGCCAAGAGAGACAGCGAACGCAGTGAGTGTGGCGCGTGTGCGTGGCGCGGAATATAAAACAGGAGCAGCGGCTGATAAAATAGACGCGCCTCTCTGCCTCGTATAGTAGGCATCAAGTAGGTACGTGGGCTACGCGCCGAGACTTGGGAATAAATAGAGGGAGGATGACACGTTGTGCGCTTTAAAATTTCATGGACATGCCGCGCGCGTGCGCAATGAGCGCACGCTATACATAAGCTAGAATCCCAAGGTCCTGCGCCTGCAGTCTCTTCCTCTCGCAAAACTCGTCGAGGTGAAATAGGCGAAGAGAGTCGCCGATACAATATTGCCAGCATAGAAGATAGCGATGCGCTATCTTCGAGTGAATTATTTTATAGAAGCTTTGTTACTTAATGAGCGAGCGCTTGCGGTATTCTCTTTCGATATAGCTTCTCTCGCAGGCTGCAAGGATGCGCTTGGCCGAGAATCGAGGCTGTATGAAGAATGCACGTGGCGAGGCAGAATTTGAGTCGCGCAAGAAAGCATGGAAAAAGAGAGCCGAAGAAACGTGCCTGGCTGGGCGCGCAAAAAGGAGAATGGCAAATCAGTTTGGTGGCCTGAAGGTGATTTTTTTTCATCGCCGAGTATCGTGCATAATTGATCGATCGAGCGCGTCCGCGCGATCTCTCTGACACGTTGCGCGCGGCCATGAATTATTTAGTTGTTAATCCTAGTTCTCAGGTAATCCCCAGTAGCATAGATACCATGAGCTGACCGTATCCTTGTTAATTATTAAAACCTGTTAGGTAATATATGAGTTGGAAAATTACACTGTGATACATTGCGAAAGAAGCGCGCGTGAGCCGCAATAGAAAATCATTTTTCAATTATTGCTGAATTATCTTGATGGTTTATTGATTCAAATTGATTGTTAATAATATAAATGTATAAACAGTATAGCATATTAAAATCTATTGCTACTGATGCATATTTGAATTTCAACGGAATTTATAGAGCCGATCAAAGCAGCTCTTGATGCACGATTTAAAATGTTAAGCTCCTCGCGAAAAAAAGTAGCAATCGAGCTCAGAAAGCATTAGTACTATATATACGAGCTAAGAGTTTTGCAGCAATCTTAAAGTTGGACACGTTTGCTCGCTGCCACGGCAAAAAGCTCCTCCTGAAAGTTTTTCTGCGACATACGTACGAGCCAATCAGAGTATTGGCCGCAAGCTCCCTCTCTCTCTCTCTCTCTCTCTGTATTCCTTCGGGCCGGAGCAAAAACAAAAGTTTCGTCATCCGTTAGGCTTATCAAAGGATATTAAGTACACAGCGGCACGATTCTAGGTAAAATATTTTCTGTTTACGTAAGGTCTTGGCTCGCAGCTTGCGCGCCCTCGGTGGCACGGAGCCACCGCAGCTGCCGTAGCGGGGGCGGCGGAGGCGGCACAGCACCAATCTGCGCGCGCGCGCGCGTTACATTTTCGAACAGACCACACGACTCAGCCGCGCAGCAGTGTAGCTGTATGCATATACGTGCGGAGGAGACTGCTGAGAGATCGGGTCTCCTCCCCAGGGCAGCGGCGGTGGCGGCGGCAGCGGCGGAGAGTTTCTCTTTTTCCGGAGCGCTCGACCGTGTCTAAACGCATCGTGCCGAGCGCCGAGTTTTCCGTTTTCTATTCCGAGACGTCATGACGAACTGCGAGGGATTTTCTATGTGCGGAAAGCGAGGAAAGAGGGAGACAGTTATACGTCTTCCGAGGATTGGCAGCGTATCAAAAAACAGACTCTCTCTTTCTTTCTCTCCTTTTTCTCTCTCTCCCAGGCCCTGTCCCTATTTATACTTTTTTCCACTCGGCGAAGCGAGGCGCGCTCTTTTTCCGACTGCCCGACTTTGAAATTGTTTTCTTCTCCCCCCGGCCCTCGCTTCCAAATTATTAGACGATTGCCTATAATGACGAATCGTTGTCGGCACCTGCGCGAAAAGCTCGAAAGCTCAGGCGTGTATACATGTATATACGCGGGCTCTCTCGGCTGGAAACGATCAGAACTTAAAATATCACAGTTGTAAAACTCGCTTTAGCTGCATAAGGCGCTCGGAGAGAGCCGGAGAGTGCAACCCTCAGAGAGTGACTTTAAATTACAATTCGTCAATGAAATTCCTTTCAAGTGCTCCGCCGGGCGACCTTAGAGCTTTTGCACTTGCGCGCGCTCGCGTGTCGGCACTGCAGCTTTTTCTTAAAATAACAGCTTTGTCAGTTGCCGTCGGCGCGATTGTTTTAATCTTAAACTTTCAAGAAATTGTAAAAATAAAACTATAATTCTATTACGCTTCAGGAAATTCGATAATTAGTTGACTGCTTTTAAGGGAGAGAGAGAGAGAAAAAACAATCGTGCTATGTGCATGGGCACTCGACTGAGGTAATTAGTGACTCGCGCGGACGCATATTTCTGTGGGAACGGTTAATCAATAATATTGTGCTCCATAAATCGAAACGCGAATATTTTTATTGGCCGTTCCAAGTTGCGCTGCAGTATACGCGACCGTTAATGAATTTGAATCTTAGGCTTTATGTGCTAAGCGTGAGCAGCCTGTTACTTTTTCCTTAATAATTAACAATGTCCCATATTTTATGCGCACAAGACCAGATAATTCAGAATTTATGAAGGAGAAAAATGTTTTTTTTTTCCTTTTATAGCCCGGTCGGCTATCCATGCACACACAGGCAGTCACGCACACGCACCGATTTTATATAGAGAGGAAGGGAAATTTGTATAGAAGCCGGGAAGATCCTTTTATACTGGGTAAACAGAGAAAGAGATTTTCTCAAAGCAATAAAGAATAAAATGCGATATCCATATCTGTGATGTACGACACCGAGGAATTAGATAAAGCGAATGCTTTTTCCCTTTGCGATAACAGACGTTCTAAATAATTTCGCCGAAAGCACGTTCGGGCACGGATGAATTCCTTCCTTTCCTAAAGTTGCTTTTGAGCACGCCGCCTGGAAAGATATTTTATTAAATAAAGGAGAGTGCCGGCTATACGTTAGATCAGTAGTACATCGAGACACAATAAAACGACGGGAAAGTTTTTCCGAGTACGATTAGAGGATAGGAGAGGCAAAAACTTTCAACAAGTTGCGGACCCCGTCCGTAAAAGAGGCGCGCACGCGACAAACTTAGCCCCGTGCGGTAAAAAGTTAAAATATAACAACTGCGCGCGAGTTGGCGGTGCAAAAAAAAAATCGGGAGCAAAAGTAGCGAAAATGTCTGTATATGTATATATATACAGGTAGGAAAAAAGCTGAGTTTGCCTCAATGCTATGGCGCTACTCTCTAACGTAAATGCAAATAGAGGAACGCGAGTCAGAAGCAGCAGCGGCAAAAAGGAAAGACGAGGTATAGGGATAGAGAGAGGGAAGAAAAAGATAGGCCAGGAGGTAGAGAGGAGTAGCGCAGTACTAGGAAGAAGCTCCGGAGCAGTGCTTCAACACTCTTGACAAGGGATAATAGCGAAGCTGATAGCTGCGGATGTCTATACTATCAAGGAAGAAAAAGCTCGCGAGCGAGCGTCACGTTCGGTGCCGAGCGAGAGAGAGAGAGAGAGAGAGCGAAAGTAGTATAAGCTTGCACACAAACAGCGTGTGTAGAGGCGCGTAGCACTCGGCTTGATGGTAAAAGAAGTAGAAGAAGAAGCGTGCGGGCGGGCGTTAGCGCGCAAGAAAAAACAGCCGAGGCCAGGCCGAGCGGGAAAAAGAAAGTTAAAATGCTGGCAGCGAGCGTGTTTTCATGCTCGGATGCAAACAAAGAGAGTCTCGATGACAAAACGCGCGCGCTCTTCCTCTCTCCTTCTCTCTCTCTCTCTCTCAATGCTCCTCTTTCCCGGTTCAGGCCGAGCGCCTCGCGAGCTGAGAGGCACACACAGAGAGAAGGAGTAATACAACGGTGCAAGCTCTGCCGAAGGCCCCGAGGGTCCTCTCTGAGGACTCTTGTAATTTGGCCTCTCGCCCAGAGACGCGAAAGAGCCGTACCTACGCCTATATATGATCCCTCCTACGCTCCTGCGCTCCATCGGGCGCGCAACCTTGCTTTTTCCCTTCCACCTTTACACGCTCTCTGCGTTTATATTTTGACGCGTCATTATCAGTCGAGTTGTTCTCATATATTAAATACGTCCCTGGCAGTCTTTTCCGAGACTGGCCCTCCCCTGTAGCATAACGGGCCGCTGTTAATGCTCGGGAGCAAAAGAAAAGCGAGCGCGGTGTAGCTGGCTTCGTTGAGCACAGCTGTTGTGCACAGGCCACGGGCACTTTTTGCGCAGGCATCGTATCGGCCCATTATGCATCCCTGCCCGACCCCGATTCCCGCGGGAGCCCCTATATAGCTTTCTGCCGTGGCTGAGATGCTCTAGCCCTGTTAATTGCTTCTAGTGCTTTTGCTCGCTCTGCTGGCGATTCTGATGGCTGCACTTGAGCTATATACATCTTTCAGCTTCCTCTATTTTATCCCTGCGACCAAAATGCCTACTATTCGACAGCTCTTGCGACGCGAGTCAACTCCCTCTCTCTCTCTCTCGCTTCGCTTTTTCAGGGTATTATATGGCTTATTTTACGATATCGCACGTTTCGCTCGCGTCGCGCGCGAGTCGTTTTCTCCGCTATACATTCCCAGCCAATAGAGCTCGAGCTCCCTCCAGAAAGAATCGATCTCTTTACGATCGAGAGCGAGCGCGTGCACCGATCGCACGTACACAAAGCGAGCTCCTCCTACCACGGCCTCCTTGTTTTATCTGTCTTTATATCTAGCTCTCTCTCTCTCTCTCTCTCTCTCTCTCCCGGCGCAGCTCTCGCTCTTTCGCACTCTTGATCTTGCCCCGTAATCTCTCGATACGCCCGGAAATTCTGGTCCGCGCTCTATACCGCGAGCAAGCGAGCGCGCCACCCCTCAAAGCAGTTCATCGGAAAATCCCAGATACGTAGCTCCTCGCTGCGGGGACGAGTGGGGGGGAGCCTGCGAGGGAAGTGCCTGAGAGGGAGGGGGAGAGCCGAAAGACGAAGACAGCAGCCATGCCGCAACTCGCTCTCCTTCTCTCACTCTCTCTCTCTTTCGGCGAGAATGGTCCTGGCGCTGAATTTCGGGATCGATAATGTATTCTTCTTTCGTCCTTCCTTCCCTCCCGGTTCCTGCTCTTTTTTTTTAACGCGAAAATAAGAGCAACGCAGGGGCCAGTTTACTTATCGAGTTTCGGCTGTAGGAGCGCTCGTTAAGCTCGCGGAATTTATAGAGAGTGAGAGTGAGCGCGAGGGGATTCGTCGGGGAGTCGGTGCGAGTGACGAGTTGCGCGGCACGTCGACTGGATTTAATTAAATTTTCAAATCCTGTTTCACATTATTTGCAATGAGAGTCCAGTCGAGCGAAAGACGATAAACCGGGTCAGAGAAGACAGAGCGGCGAGACGGCCATTTGCCGTCTCTGGGCGCTTAATTGCCGGAGCAGCATCACGCGGCCTGCTTCGATTCGTTTACGCTCTAGACTCGAGAGAGGCCGAGATAAGACGGAAAGTAAGTATGAGTATAGTTGCGCGCACAGGCTGAAGGAGATGCGAGCAAAGATGTATTTATGGAGGAGACAATACAGAGAGAGAGAGAAGGCTAGATACTAGAGTCCGGCGCGACGGCTTAGAGCTTTTCACGCTTATCATCACCGGCATCCTATCAAGAACAGACAAATTCGCCGACGCAGATTACATCTTCCGCCGACATGTTAATTTCCTGAGAAACGCGCTGGAAAGCCTTAAGCTGAGATTGGCATATCAATAATTGTTATTGACCTGCTCGCCCGCGCGTGATGCTTTATTATACTGCTCTCTCTTTTACTCTCCTAATGTATAACTTGCTGATCGGAGATTGTATTTTTTTTTTCGAACGATATATTATTTTTTTGCTAATCTCGAATCGTATGTTTCTGAGTGACGTATAGTATTACTGAAAATCCAATAGTATTGATTAATCCAAACGTTGACGTTATATTTTATTGGAGGTCGCAGGTATATGGCCGTATTGGTGCGTGAAACCGTCGGGAAGATGACAAGAACGAAAGGTGCAATTTATACTTATTACTTTATCCTAACGGTCTGTTGGTCTTCGAGTGGCTATGAAGCAAGGTTTCGAAAAAATTGAATTTTTTTTATCTTATTTTATCTCGGCGCAGCTGTTATAATTTAAAGAATCGATAAGCTTACAGCTATTCAAGCGGGATAATGCAGCCCCTACAAATCGTACCGTACTGAATTTTAAGCCCAGATTTTTTGCAATAGTATTATTTAAACTGTTGACTTCAATATTTCAACGAATTTTTCACCGTCCAAAAGTCAATAATATATCCAATAACAAGTGGAATTAACTTTATCGAGCGATAAAAAATAGTTGCTAAAACTAAAAAATACCACAGGGTTGAATAAACCAATAGACCTAATTCATCAGGCGAAATCCAAAGTCCATAAAGTTGCAGACAGCTCTCTGTTGACCGGGCATTAAAAGCACGCCCGGCACGAAACACATCAAGGGTTAGCGCATATAGTTGCCCAAGTCACTCGAGCTGAACGAGCGCAGGACGACCGCGAATCTCCAAAGCGCACACTCGCCCAGACACTTGGTCTGTTTGAACGAGGAATTAGAGGAAACCGCGGCACCCGCATCTCTTCTCGAAAGATAACGGCCAGTTGGAGATTTCCAGGCTTGCGGCGAATGCAGATCTCGTTAGTCATAGCCGCGCCGGCTAACAAAAGGGCCGCGCGCATTTTTAAGCCAGGAATGAGCTACTTTATCTCGGGCCCTGTTGTAAACGGCTGGATATTGCGCTACTTGGAGTACTACACAACTGCGTCGTCTGATTGATACGGGACGACTTAGCTACAAGATGTGCTTGTGCTCCTCGAGATGCGGGACGAGCTTTAAAATTGGATAGATGATTGTATTGGATTGCAGGGACGAGCTTTATTTTGAAAGCCAGAATCCGGCGGATCGCGGCGTGATAGCCCTGGAAAACGATGACGATTTCAAAAATGGAAATGCTCTTTTCTGGGCTACTTTTAAAGTGGATTGGGATTTTTATTCGAGTTCTCGAGCCCGTTTTTATTTTACTGCATCATTGGAATTATTATTATTATTACAGATCAATATAATTTTCGTTTATTAATCGTTGAACCATTAACTTTGGACTTTGTCATTTATGGCAGAGATATTATAAAAAGTTTTTAATTTTATGACTTGAGATTTTTCGCTACTAAACTGGATGCAATATCCAGAAATGACTCCCCCTCAAATTTTGTAAATACATCTCATGAGGAAAGCTATATCTTTATTATCGCTACTTTTACTACTTTTTCTTTAATTTACATATTTTAAGAGTTTTATTAAATTCCGCCAAGAAAATGAGTAATACTTTACGTCAGCAAAGTAAAAAGAACTCGAATATTTATTTAATGTTTTAAAAATTAAAAAGTACGCAATGCGCCATTATTTATTGAATTTCGAGCACTCGTCGGTCAGAATCAATCAACTGTTATAAAAAATTTGCGCATTATTTAAAATACTAAAACACAAGATATTCCGCTGAACAAAGGAATTAGCGTCGGCTGTTTTGAATAAAGTGGAACTACCGTGGTTTGGGCTCGACGCTAATGGAACAGCAAAATGAAAGAGCGTTGTTTTCAGCGAAACGAGATTCGAGAGTTCGCGGCGGCGGAGTCGGCGCGCCCATTGCTTTATATTAGCCCGCGCCGAATAGGCAGGTGTATAGAGAGGAAAGCGAAGCTGACTCGTCTGAGGAACGAGAGCAGCGCAAGACAAAGAGAGAGAGAGAGAGAGAGAGAGAGAGAGAGAGAGAGAGCCACGTGCAAGTCAAGACTTTGGAGAAAAGGCGCTTGCTTTCGTATATATCCTCTAAAAGCTTGGCTCTCGAATATAACGCGGAATATATTGGTTTCCGTGGTTAGCGGCAGCTGCTGCCATGGTAACATTTGCGAGTTACACACCGAGAGATACAAAGTAGTACAGTAAAAATAATTCTCCTTGATTCAACTAATTTTGTTCTGTTAATAAGGAGTGACGAAATGGAACAATCACTGCAGTTTCAAAATCAAAAACGTGTTGATTTGTCAAAATGTAGAATTTGATTCTACAAAACTAGGATACTAAGCGACTTAAATAATTTTATTTTTTTTTACATGTACGACTTTTGCATTTTCATGTTCACTTTTTTTCGACACTTATATTCATAATACCGTAATATGTTGTGTACTGTAAGGGAGTGATCCTTTTTATTCATGTGTTTTTGCAGTATACTCGTCTCCGGCTCGTAATACGCAATCGACTTCGACTACAAATCTCAAACTCAATCAATGAATTTTATGTGCGGTTGTTTTACTCGTATTTATATTATATGTAATATGTTTAAATGCATAATTATCTAATAAAGCTGAGGTAATTAAATCTTTAACTATTTCAGCATAATCTGAACATTTGATATCTTGATAGTTTTTTTTACTTTTACGATAAATATATATTTTTTTTAATTACTGAGTAGCCTAACCTTTTAATTCAATTAAATATAGTTTGAAAATCAAAGTTTGAATTCGTCCAGCATATATGTAATTACCATATCAACAGTCTATAAAAATATCATACTTTAATCTTGGAATTTATTAGACATTCAAACTATATTAAACTACTTTTACTCCTTTAACCTAATGATATGTTAATTACAATCATTTCTTGCCACTTGCCAGAATGATACGTATTATATTTCTGTTCATATATAAAATGTACCAAACATAACCCATGAGATTTAAAGTCTGCTGCTGTCTAAGTCATATAGTAAGTTATTAAGAATGCCATTAAAATATAAATTTAAAAACAAAATTGAAAATTAAAATAAAATAAAATGTTAAAAATTTATATTTCAACGTTTTTTTAAATAAATATTTATTAAATATAAAGAAGTAATTGTTTAATTTAATCACGAGTTTTAGTTAAATTATTTCATCGAAATATGCACATTTATTCGAAAATAAGATTATTAATGCGATTCCACAATCTACAGACTAAAAAAAAAATTATTTAATATAATATAACTGATCTATTTTTTATTATTCATCAAATACAAAATGCACACAGTTGAAAATCGGTTTACGTTTAAACACCAGTTTTGTGTTTAAACGTGATCGAGAAAAATCAAATACACAAATACTGTCTACTAGTATGTTTTACATAGTAAGTATATTAACCCATTAAGTCCCAAATTGCAGAAATTTCATTCTTACTTTCGAGCTTGAATATTTTGATGAAAACGACAAAAAATTTATTGGAAAATAATC